>PVKC010006660.1:0-18834 GCA_004027635.1 Crocidura indochinensis
GAACATAATAATATTTTGAGTTTTATCTCAGTTGAAGGAAGGTCTTCTGCCTAATGCAAATAATCAGATATATAATTATATAGTTGTTTGACTTACAATTATTAAAGTTTTTAAAAACAAATCATAAATTGAACTTTTGCAAAAACAGAAATATGGGGCCCCGGAGATAGCATGGAGGTAAGGCGTTTGCCTTCATTGCAAAAGGTCATCAGTTCGAATCCCGGTGCCCCATATGGTCCCCCGTGCCTGCCAGGAGCAATTTCTGAGCATGGAGCCAGGAGTAACCCCTGAGCACTGCCGGGTGTGACCCAAAAACCAAAAAAAAAAATTAAAATTAAAATTAAAAAAATTAAAAAAAAACAGAAATATGACTTAAGTCCAATTCTTTTTTTTTATTAGTCCTAAACTCTTGAGTTATCAGAGTTGTTGTGTTGCTTCAGTCTTTCTTAGTCTAGATTTGTGGGAGTGTGGAGGAGTGTGGATGAATCATTTGTACTGAGATGCTGCAATTTTTGCAGGTCAAGGTTGACAATTTTTAGAGAATATGTTCAAAGGATATGTCTAGAGTTTGATCAGAAATATTTTGCTTCCTTTACCATTGGTTATGTAAGTGTTCTAGAATTATCAGTGCCCAAGGATCAGCTTCAAGCTCTTGGGAACTTTGGGAGAAGCCATTTGTACTCTTTTTCCTGTCATTGTGAATTATTCGCCCTGTCAACATGGTCCTTTAGCTCCACCGTCATTTTTTTCAGTCCTTGCAACACTCAGCAAACAGGAATGTTCCTCAAAGGAAGAAATCCCAATGGCCATTGACTCATTCTCCAGTAGACAACTGAGAATCAGTGCTGGAAATTTGCCATTAAATTCGCCTTGTTATACAGACAAACCAGTCCATATTGGTGCTGTTCTTTTTTCTTTTCTTCATGCCTTGAGGCGAAACTTCTCTGTCTTAAATCTTGCCTTTTTTTTAAAGCCACTCTGCTCTTTTACCCTTTCATAAAATTCATTATCAGTGAACTTTGTTAGACTTCTGAAGATATAATTTAAGAGATTTTCATTCTTCCTTTTGTTTCTGCTCAATATATCCCCTGAAGCATTGAACAAAGCCTGCTGTTGAATTGACTAGGGGGAAGGTAAGATTCAGAATGAAAACAATAGCAATGAACATTGTAGTATTCTTTATAGCCCCCAATACCTCTACCATGGTAGAGATGAACTAGAATTTAAAATTTCTCTTATGGGCATGATAAAAGACAAAGGAACTGTTTAAGGACATGATAACACATTTAGTTGTACATTGGTAAGATTGTAAAGCACTATGCTGGTTTTTCTATTGCCTGGTTATTACCTCTTACCGGCTCTTCACAGAAATGAAGAAGTTGGATAGGCATTTTTCAGAAATCATAGTTGAACTTAGCTTACTATAAATAACCTTCATGTTAGCAAATATTTAAATAAGGCATGAATTATCATATCAATTGATACTATAAATCTTCCTTCTGGTGATGTTCATAAGTCTAGAGACAGGTTTGCTTGATACCCAAGACTAGACAATGTACACATATTAATAATAAAAAGAATCCATCAGATCAACCATTAATTGTATTTGGAACTTTAGTGTTAACTATTGGTATTCTCTGACATAAACGGAGCATCACCTCCCTTCTAAACAAAAGGAAAGTTTTTGTCTCTCACAGAATTTTCTCCTGGACACAATTTCTAGGATGACAACAATTTTCCTCTTTCTAGAAGTATGACATTTTGTTTTTTGGGCCATGCAGCTTAGTTCTGGGAATTGCTTGCTCAATATATTTATTGAGGGATTATGTGGTAATGGGAATCTAACTGAGCCTCATGCACTCTGGTCCATTGAGCTATCTTTTTCTTTTATTGGTCATGGAAGTGTGGCTTATAGAAAGAAAGAAAAAGGAAGAAAGAAAGAAAGAAAGAAAGAAAGAAAGAAAGAAAGAAAGAAAGAAAGAAAGAAAGAAAGAAAGAAAGAAGAAAAAAAGAAAGAGAAAGAAAGAAAAATAAATAAATAAATGTATTTGTAGTCTGTTATAATTATTCAGCTGTGATTGTTTTTATACGAAGAGGCCTGGCTAGTTGACCAAGGAAATGACAATTGGCTTTCTATTTTGTTCATTTTATATTAATTTTTTACTGATTTGTTTATGGGATCCTAAATGTTGCTATGAATGAAAAGATATATGTTTAACTGCTACAGTGTACCACATTCTGTCCACCAACAATGTGTTCCTGTCTCTCATACCACAGTCCAGCTCATATCACCACCATTAGCAACCTCAGTTATTTGGTGAGAGTCTAAGGATTTGTTTTTACTGCACATTATTGTTTCTTTGCTTATTAGTATACCACTTACAAGTGCTGTGAATATTTTTATTTCTCCTGTCTTATTTAACTTAGCATGGATCTCTCTAGTTCTATCCATTTTCTGTGACAAATGGCAAGAAGATTGTCTATTTTTTGTATGTTTGTTTTTGGGTCACACTCAGCAGTGCGCAGGGCACCATATGGAATGCCAAGGATTGAACCTGGGTCAGCTATATGCAAAGCAAACTCCCTTCCCGTTGTATTATCGTTCAGGCCCAAAGTCTTATTCTTTCATATAGTTCATTATATCCTTTCTTACTCCACTGTGTATATACATTACATCTTCTTTACTGCTGTGTCTTTGATTACTTCGATTGATTTCAGCTCTTTGCTATCTCAAATGTGTCACAATGAATCTGAGTGTACATATATTTTATTTGAAATGGAGATACATTGAATCTCATTTTTTAGGTAAAAAGAAAGAGGAATAAAATGTTGCTTGAGTCTTCTATTTGAATACATGTCTATATGATTATCTACTTATTTCACACATTTTCTTTAGCACAGTCTCATGGTCCTTCCCCTTCTCTCTGTGCTAGGTAACAAAAATCAAAGATGTCTTCTATTGCTCTGAAGGTTTCATTTCTTTTTCATTTCTCTCTCTTTTTTTGTTTTTTGCTTTTTGGGCCACACCCATCGGTGTTCATGGCTATCTGCTCAGAAATAGCTCCTGGCAGGCACGGGGGTCATATGGGACACCGGGATTCGAACCAACCACCTTTGATCCTGGATCGGCTTCTTGCAAGGCAAACGCCGCTGTGCTAATCATTTCTCGTGTTCTCCTATTTGGCTCTTAATAATGCTATTTTTTTCAAAACTGTTTATAATATAGAAGATTAATGTTTTTCATAGGTGTATTCCTGCATTGCCCAGAGTTTGTTTATGAAAATTGACATCTTATGGAACTTGTTCTAAGAAAACAAATGTCAGAATCCATGCTGTGTTTCCCTTTCCCTCACTTATGTGCAATATGTGTATTTGTGGAATGTCTTACTCAAGGCCAGATGTTCTTGGCCAGACTTCAAGACACATCCTGATTCTGTTTATAGGTGAGGAAGGTCCAATGTCTCATGCCCTGGAGAGAGCAGGGAACATAGAATTAATCATCATATATCTGCGTCACACAAAGAAAATGAAAACTAGTTGACTTCTTTTAGCTTGATGTGAGTAATCAGATTGGATTCCTGATTTCTGTATATGTTGAAGCAGGACAACCCTGCACTAATAGAACTTATCAAGAAAAAATAATCTATCCCCATTCAAAAATGACAAAAAGAAATGAACAGACATTTCCTCAAATAAAAAATACAGATTGCCAAAAGACACATGCATAAATGCTCCACATCACTAATCATCAAGAATGCAAATAGAAATGATAATGAGGTATCAAATCACACAACAGAGACTGACACACAAAATAAAGAGCAAGACCAATAAGGGACTTTTGTTCACTTCTGGTATGACTGTTGACTGGTCTAGCCTATTTGGAAAATAATATGGATATTTCTCAAAAAACTAGAAATTAAACTCCCTTATAATCCAGAGGTACCACTCCTAGGGATATTCTCTAGGAACCCCAAAACACCACACGGACTATCTATCCCTCTGCATCTCTATGTTTGTTGTAGCATTATTTATAATTGCCATAATCTTGAAACAACCCGAGTTTTTGAGAACAGATAAGTGGCTAAAGACATGATGTTACATCTACACAATGGAATATTATGCAGCCATTACAAAAATAAAGCAATGAAATTTGCTTATTACATAATGGATAGAGATGATCATGCTAATTTATAAGCATCAGAGGGAGAGGGGTTGGCATAGAATAATCTTACTCATTTGTGGGATATAAAAAAGAGAAAAGATAGTATGGTAAAAAATTCCAGAGACAACAGATATGAGGAAAACTTGCCACCAAGAGCAGTTATAGTAGAGAAAGGTCCACCATGACAATGATAGTTGGAACTTATCACTCTGAACAAGAACTGGAACTTTATCCTGAAAAACCACAGTGGAGAGAGAGAGTGATAGATAGAGGTAAAGCAAAATATCTTCCCTAGAGATAGGTGGAAGGGAGGGGAACTGGGTGACATTGGAGACAGGAAAAGTGCACTGTTGAAAGGTGATGTAAATTATATGACTGAAACTCAAGTATGAATAATAACCACAGTGAATTAATAAAAAATAAAATACAGTAAGGGGGGAAAAACAATCGTGTTTCACAGCTCTTCACTAACAGAAATGCTGATGGTATGGCAGCTTTTGACTTGGCTCCTTAGTGGTTGCATGGCAGCTTGTGGACTTGGAGAACTTTGTGAGTGTTGGGTAGTAAAGGAAAAGTATCATTTTCTACTCCTTCCTTTCAGTTTTCTGTAACCTAAAACTTCTCTAAGAATATTTTTAAGAAGTGAACTGATTAATAGTCTTCGGACAAATCTATTACTTAATGACATCATGATACACATAATTAATGAATATTTTCCTTAAATCATTTTTGTCTTTGTAGCAAAATTTTGATTAAAATATGGTCTTATATAGATCTATTTCTGTAATCTACATTTACTTTATGTTGTGTTGTGTCAAGAATCAGCAATTTTTGAAAATTTTAATTTAAATTTCTATGCTTTTCTTTCTTAAATTTTTTTCTTTAAAATGGATGATTAGGAACTTTCTGTCTAATAAAGAGCTGATAGTGTATGAATCAAATGTATGGGATCCTAGATAAAAGTTGATTAAATGAACGTCTCAATTCTGGCACTCAGTACTTGTACAGTTTTAAGAAAAATTCTTGATCTCTCTAAACTGTCCAAAAATAGAGTTAATACTTGTACTACCCATTATGAGGAATATTTTAAATGATTAAGCCATGAAGGAATAGCTTCATAACATTTGGTATATAATATATATTTGTTATTATATTATTCTCTATTATGCTATTTTATCTATTTTTGTTGTTACTGATAGTAGTAATAAAGAAGCATACAGAGGCAGAATAATAAAGAAGTAGAAGATAGGAAAAAGCGTTTCTGTTTCTATTGCTTATTATTTGTGTGGCCTTAGACAAACCTCTTAAGATCACCAAGCCACACAAATTTAAAAATGAAGCAGAAAAGTTCTGCCTTACTTACCTTATAGTTTGGTGCGGGCATAATTAGATTAATTTTCTATAGCTCAAAAGCGCACAATAAGAGAAACACAAACAATTGAGTAAGATGGTTAATTTTTATTTTTCTGTTGCTTTTGCTACAATATCTGAGAATTTGCACTTCTTTAATAGTTAACATGTTATGCTCATGCATTCATACATTCTTAGTTGCATGGCTTACATAATTGTGGGACACCAGAGAGAGCACACTTCTTATGTTACCAAGAATCTTAGTGGCAGTACCATCTGGATTGCATTTAGTGTGATGTGGGTGATGAAGTGGATTTAATTTGTGACTTCATGCCCATAATGCAGGAAGATACTGACCACTGAACCACATCTTCTGGTTCAATATGACGATACATTTAATGAATTATGTGAATTATCTATCAAATCCTAATGTTATCCACCAGACAGAATCATCTTACCATAAAGAAAATACAGCTGATTGCTTTTTAACCTTGCACTAGAATGTTTTCTTTCTCATATTCTATAGTTTTTGCTGGATAAACAACTGTTGCTCTAGAAGAGTTTCATAATCTTCACTAGAAGTTAATGAAAACTTGCATGTCTCCTTAGAAAACATGCAAAAAAGTAGAATGTCAACAGTAAAATATGGAAAATGAATGTTTCTTATTATTTATGCATACATATGCATAAATTAGTGTTCCTATTTTATGCACAATATATTTGAAACAGTGAAATATACTTTAAGAAAGTCAAATTATGTGCCTGTTGGCCATCTGTAATTTTCTATGAGAAAATGACTCTTAATATTTTCTCCCTATTTTTTGACAGAGTTAGATGGTTTTTCGGGTAATGTTCAATCAGTGCCTTGGATATCTTAGGTATTAACCCCTTATCTATGGCCAGTGGGTGAAAAGTTTCTCCCATTTTGTGGTAGCCTTTATAGTCTAGTCACTATTTTCTTTAAGTTGCAGAAGCTACTGCGTTTGATGTAGTCCCATTTATTTATCTTTGCTTCCACTTTCCTGTTTCATCCATAAAGATGCCTGTAGATTCAATGTCATGGAGTATTCTGCCTATGTTTCCCCCTATATACCTTATGGTTTCAGGCCTGATATAATAGAGAAGTCTGATTTCATTTTTTTTCATGTAGTTGATCAGTTTTTCTAGCACCACTGGTGACAAGGTTTTTCTTGTACCACTTTGTACTTCTTGCCCCTTTATCAAAAATTAATTGTTCATGAACCTCTGTGTCCATCTCCAGATATTCACATCTATTTCAATGATCTAAGGGTCTGTCTTTATTCCAATACCATGCTGTTTTAATGACTACTGCTTTATAGCACCGCTTTAAGTTGGGTAAAGTGATTCCTTCCATCTTTTTGTCTTCAAGGATTGCTTTAGCTATTCATAGATGTTTATTTCTCCATATGAATTTCATGAGTGTCTGATCCACTTATTTAAAAAATGCAATGGAAATTTTATAGGTATTGAATTAAACCTGTACAATGCTTTATGAAGTATTGAGATTTTAATGATTTTAATTCTCCCAATCCATGAGCAGAGGTTGTCTCCATTTCCTTTGTCCTCTTTTATTTCTTAAAGCAGTCTTTTGTAATTTTCTCTATATAGTTCTATCATTTTCTCATTTAAGTTGACCCCAAGATACTTGATTTTCCGAGGCATAATTGTTTTTCTTAGAGTTTTTCTTTTCTTCTATTATTTGTGTTTAGAAAGCAATAGATTTTTGCGAGTTAAATTTGTAGCCTGACACTTTACATGTACATGAAGAAATGATCCTCATCACTAATCATCACAGAGATGCAAATTAAAATAACAATGAAATGTCATCTCACACCAGAGACTAGTACATATCCCAATAAAACAAGAACAACCAGAACTATCATGGATGCAAAGTGAAAGGGACTCAAATTCACTGCTGGTGGGAATGCAGATTGGTTTAGCCTTTTGGAAAACAATTATGGAGACTCATCAAAAAGCTAGAAGTTGAGCTCCCAAATGACTCAGCAATACCACTCCTAGGGATACTCCCAAGGAACCAAAAAACACAATATAAAAATGTGCTCTGCACTCCTATATTCAGCGCAGCACTATTTAAAATAGCCAGAATCTGGAAACAACCCAAGTGCCCTAGTGGCTAACTAAATCATAGTACAATGGAATACTATGCAGCCTTTAGAAAAAGTGCTTATACCCAGATGGATATGGAGACAATTATAATAAGTGAAAGGAGCTAGAGTGAACGCAATAGATATAGAATAATCTCAATTATTTATGAGTTAGAAGAAAAACAATATATAGTATGGTAATAATGCCCAGAGACAATAGTGACAAAGGTCAGAAGATCCAGATCAAGGTAGAAAGCTTGCCACAAAGAGTGGTGAGTGTGGTTAGAGTAGAGGAGGGTCAACAAGGACAATAATATATGGAAATGATTGCCCTGGACAAGAACTCAACACTAAAAGTGGAAAAACAAAAAGGTAAGGTATCTGTGTATTAACAATAGTGCAAACCAGTGTCAAAAAATAAAAGAGAGAATGAGAGAGGAAGGGAGATAGAATCAGATAATAGAAATAACACTAGTTATTTGGACAAAAATTAAATATATTTCTTTACTTCTCAGTATATTTATCCATAAGGTAGAGGGAATAATTTCTGGAGATGATGAAATAAACCTAATAATATCTATTTTTCAAAGAGGTCACGCTCAGTTACTGTAAAACTATCCTTAACTAGTTCCTAGAACTCTTTCCCAAAGTTTCTACACCATGGTAAAGTCTAATAGAAACAAGAAAGCAAGAAGAAAAAAGAAAACAAGAAAGCAAATGAAATCCTCACATAAGGAGAAACAGGAGGATGCCTTTGATGGTTTCAACAGTGATCTCTGCCTAGCAAGTGAATGTGACTCCTGTAATAATGAATCAAATTTGAGATTTCCAAAGCTTCTTTTCGTTAGAAATTCCCTAAAAAATTTTTGAAAAATCACCATAATGGCAGAAGGTTATTTGAGACTGAAGAGTTCTGCCCTACCTGAAAGGATCTCTTCACTAACAGACAGCTGGGAGTTCCAAGGCTTTTGAGTCACCTGCTGAGAGATCACCTCAAAGACAGACCTCTATTGATGTGGCTGCTCAGAATAAAGTATTCTGGTGTCCAAAGAATTTAAGAAATGTATCAACTGCATTTTTCAAATTTATTTTATAACCCAAGCCCAGTGCAGATCCCTTACTGAACTTAACAGTTCCTCTGATCATGATCATAAATTACTTTTTGCATTCTTTCCCCTTAAATAGATACTTTGACTCTGGGGCAATTGAAGCATATTTTTTATCTCTTTCTTAATGTTACCTACATAAAAGCAAAAAATTGCTTTTAGTTTTAAAAAACAATTGGGACCAGGGATCAGAGAGATAATAATACAGTGGGTAGGGAGTTTGCCTTGGAGGTGACTGACCCAGGTTTGAATCCCATATGGACCCCAAACACTGGATTCCCAAGCACTTAAGCATATGGATTCCTTGATACCTCCAAAAGTGGTCCTAAAGCACAAAATTAGGAGTAATCCTGTAACGTTGACAATTATGCCCCCCTTCCCAAATAAAAATAAGTGCTGAAGAGCTAAGACTGGGTAAGGTGCTTGTCTTAGATACGACTACCTGAATTTGATCCTCAACATGTCATATGGACCTCCAAACAGTGCCAGGAGTGATCCCTGTGCTTAGAGACAGAAGCAAACATTGAACATCACTGGGTGTGACCCAAAGATCAAATTTAAAAATAAAATAAAAGTGATATTTTCTCATCCTAAACAGCATTCATTCTATTCTGTATGGGTTTCTTTGGAACAAAGTCCAAGAGCTCTCTCTCACTCTCTGTCTGTCTGTCTGTCTGTCTCTTGGCCTACACCCAGTGGTGCTCAGGGGTTACTCCTAGGTATGCCTATCTGCCTGTCTTTTCTCTCTCTCTCTTCTCTCTCTTCTCTCTCTCTCTCTCTCTCTCTCTCTCTCTCTCTCTCTCTCTCTCTCTCTCTCTCTCTCGGGCCACACCCAGTGGGGCTCAGGCATTGCTCCTGGCTCTGAGCTCAGAAATCAATTCTGGCTCAGAGGACTATACAGAATGCCAGGGAGGGGATCAAACCTGCAATCCTAGGTCAACCGTGTACAAGGCAAACACCCTACCACTGTGCTACCACTCTGGCCCCAGATCAAGAGGTTTCAAGCACAAAGAAATCTTTAGGAATACAGCTGTGCTTACTCTTTCTCTTTATCTCTTTACATTCAACTCTCTTCCTGTCATATTTCACCTATCAGTTTACCTTATGAATTAAAACATTGCCATGGGGCTGGAGAGATAGCACAGCAATAGGACATTTGCCTTGCCTGCTGCTGACCTGGGATATGGTCCCCTAGCCTGCTGGGGTGATTTCAGGAGTGATCCCTGAGCACAGGCAGGTATGGCCCAGAAACAAATCAATCAATGAATGAATAAATAAATGAAGTTTAAAAAATATATTTAAGGGGGCCGGGCGGTGGCGCTGGAGGTAAGGTGCCTGCCTTGCCTGCGCTAACCTAGGACGGACAGCGGTTCGATCCCCCAGTTCCCCATATGGTCCCCCGTGCCTGCCAGGAGCGACTTCTGAGCACATAGCCAGGAGTAACTCCTGAGCGTCACCGGGTGTGGCCCAAAAACCAAATATATATATATATATATATATATATATATATATATATATATATATATATATATATATTTAAAAATTGTCATCGATGAGGCCCTTTCAGATAGAATTCTAATAAATGACTAAGGACAGTTCTTCAGTTACTAATAGTGGCCTATGTCTTTTTCAAAGATAGAGATTATTAAGACTCATTTTATAAATCTATTGAATCTCTTTCTCATATGCCACTAATGAACATCCTGGTCTGGAAAGAAATATTCACTATTTATAACAAAGCACCAATTCAATACTGATTAAATTAGACTAATATTTAGTTCATTCATTTTTAACTAGGAATTTTTATATTGACATGGACATATTTTATTAATATATTATGATTAATAGAAATATTGGCCTTAATATCTGTTTCCTCATTCAGTTTGGAATTTGTTGCACAGAGAAAATGAAATATTCACTAAGCTCCTAGTATAACTGAATAAGCAGATAGATGATGAATATAAATACTTGCAAATGGTTTGGAATATATTTGTAGGATAAAGAAATTGTTCATAGGGGATGCATTGAAACTGTAAACACTGAGTTTATTGTAAAGAGATTTAGATTTAAGTAACAGGTTAGAAAAGGAAGATGATAAACTATTTTAAAAATGGGTGTTGAGATCTGGTTTCTCCTCTTTAAGTCAGGCATCTCTTCTGATCTTTAAAGCTTTGAAATTCCTGTAGCCATCCTAGGCAACAGCTTCCAGAAGCTTCATTATTTGCTCCTCCCTTAATCACAGAAACCTCTAATATTTCATATATGTCATTCTCCTCAATAGAAATGTGCTAGCTAAGTCTGTGAGATAACTCTGTCTTACATATCAAACTTCCCGAAAAGCTGTTTTTTCTAATATAATTAAATTGCATGAATGAACTACTTCTTTCAATTTTATATTATCCAGCTTCTATAGGATCTCAGTATAAACTATGATTTTGTTTTACACTTTCAGTCTTAATTAAATCATAAGCATACTTAGACCCAGTTTAATGTAGCTCTCATTAAACAAGGTGATATAAAGGCAGAGTTTTTTTCTGATTTTCTGGTGATTTCCTTTTCCCATATGCCACATCACATGTTTTGCTAACTTCTGTCAATGTGATTAGGTAACCACACCATATTATCAGGAACACAGGTGTTTCTTTTGATGTGATGCCAATTACTGGATGGCTAAATATTATTCAGTATCCCTAGGAAAACATTACATCATGAAAAGAACAAATGTGCAACCTTTCTTGTACTTACCATAAGAATTTTGAAGAATATCACTTTTTCTCTCCTGATGTATCCTGACTAATTACATTTATGTCCTAATCAAAACTGAATATTAATATAATTACGGGTTCACTGCTTTTATGATATAAAAGCATTTATAAAAGTTTATTCAAGAAAATAAGTAAGAAGGTTTTTATTAACTTTCATGTTATTTACCTTTTTGTTATTTACACAACATGGTCCAAGGTGATACCAACAGGACTCAAATTGATTTTGGGTGAATGCGTGTATTAACTGTCCTCCCATTAATTATTATAAGATGTATGCTTCATTGGAACTGAAGTCTGGGACTTTAATCCTTTAATATTTTTGTAAGAAGGGAATGACTGTCAAGAGCATGAATGTACTTGCATGTTTGTAGCCCTTGGCCCTAGAATTTAGAAATGATAATAGCAGGAAAGAGGGTAGGATTGAGAAAGTGAACTGGCATAAGGACATCAGTCAAGAGTGTTGGACCTTTTGTTGCTTGGGAGGAGAGGTGACAACTGCAAGAGTCAATTTTAAGTATGTGACCCAAGCCTTAATCTGCATATTAAAGACAAGAAAGTAAGTTTGCTAAGGAAATGGGATGCAAAAACAGAGTTGATGGAAGGACATAGAAACTGGTGGTGAGTTTGGGGTTGGAACATTGAATGCCTGAAACTATCATCAGTTGCTTGGTAAATCACAATGAATTTAAAGTTTTAATCATTAATTGCAGCTTCAATCCAGAGTACCTTCTCAATGAAGAATGCTAATCCACTCACATTTTCTTTGTTTCTTTTTGTGTTCTGCTAATTGAAAATGAATCCTGCATACTGGAAGTACAATCCAGCAACTTGAGGGATTCACTAGAAAATAGTTTTAGTTTATCTATGACCCTAGGCAACATTACAAAAAATAACAAGAAAATAAACAGCAAAAAAGCTAAACATTTTGTCTTCTGTTATCCAAAATACATGCTGAGGTCTTTCCTTGTATTTGAAGGGCACTTGAAACTTTCATTAGATTTCTTTACTTTTAAATTTATGTATTATGTATGTATGTATGCATGTATGTATGTCACAGCCAGCAATGCTCAGGGCTATGTGCTCAGAGCAATGCCGGTAGACCGTATAGAGTGCCAGGGATTAAATATGAATCAGCTGTGTTTAAGGTAAGTACTCTGACCGCTGTACTATCACTCTGACCCCTCTACTTTTTGACGTCTACTAGTAACATGTTAAAATAGTCAAAAGATCAAATTCCTGTTTTAAAATGTTTTATTTTAAGTTATTTATGTAATGCTGTAAATCTTATTATGTGGTTTTCTGTTTACATGGTTTTCATTGTTTATGTTGAGAAGATTATACCTTAAAATCCACTTTTCTTCTGGGCCAGAGGAATAATACAGCAGGTAGTGCATTTGCATTGAATGCAAACAACCTGGGTTTGAGCACCATCTGGACTGATTCTTGCCTGAGTACAGATCAGGACAAACCTCTGAGCATTATTGGTATGTTCTGAAAGCAATACAAAAAACGTTTTTGTTCTGATTTAAAATTACTCTCTACTCTTTTTTTCTTTTTAACCTTAAAAGTCTACAACTTTTTTGTACCAGTAGGCCAGTGCATTTGTGGAGCTATTTTGCAGATCGGTAAGGCAAAAGTTAAAAAAAAAAATCTGCTTACAATAATACTTATGTATCAATATTTATAATAATATCACCACATGATTGAGGTATACCATGTGTTTAAACTACAAGAACTTTTGCAGTCTAACAGGAAATTTCTGCAGAAAGCAACTAAAAACCATTGCTCTAAAACACTTTTCTCACTCTCCCTTCTGACCTAGTTTTTCTTTGATGGTCTCACTGTCTTACTACCGACTCCTATTTATACAAAGTTCACCTGTGTTGTCACCCTTGGAATATATGGGACTACTTGAGAAATACTGATTTAAGTATAAATAGTCTCTGGCTTACACTTACTATAAAAATAGTAAATATTGTTACTGAGCAAACAGTAGAAGACCTTCCTTAGAACTATTACAGTTATTGTTGCACAAAGACTTCCATCAAAATTTAGTTGGAAATTGGATCTTGTTGGCAGTAGCATTTATATATATTGTAGACCTGGTATAAACTTTCTTCTGGGAGAATAAGCATACTTGTGATAATTCAAGTTCAACATTTCTTGTTACATTTTATTTAATGTTTTATAGTGATGGGAATTTTATTCAGAGCCTCACCCCTGTAAGACAAGGGTTCTATTGCTGAGCTACATCCTGACCTCTTGTTAAGGTTTACATGTATTTGCTTATTTTCGTTTCAGACAAGATCAGTGCATTCACTTGGTCTGGCTGTATATTTACTTTTAACTTCAAAGCCACTCTGTATAGTTTGAATCATTGTCATTACAATTGTTTTATCTTACAAATGATAAAACTCGGGATTATAGAAATATAAATAATAAATGATAGAGGCATCAGCATTCACGATCAAATATTGACACTATTCTGTAATCTTAACGTCTGATTTTTGCAGCACAATTTACACAGTATCACTTTAAGGCCTACTAAATAAATATTTGGGGGGAAAGTTTGGGTCAAACCCATATGCAAAGAAAGAACCTAGCCCCCTGTACTATCTCTATGGATATCTCTATCTCTATTAAATATAATTTTTGTTCTGTTTTTGGACCATACATGTGTGTTCAGGGATTAGTCACAGTGTACTGGAGGGACCATACATTGTGCTGGAGATTGAACTCCAATCTGCCACATGCAATACAAGTGCCATACATAGTATATTACTTCTCTGAATCCCTAAATAAATCTTTTTATGGTTCTTGGATATTATCTAATTGGTTGAATACCAGCCCTATTTGATGTCCAGCATCCCTTCTCCCAAACAGCCACCCCTCTGCCACACACGCTGTGGCAATTTGGGCTTATGTATTTGGTAATAGGTCTGAGTTTTTTACTTCTCTGAAAACCTTAGTGATAACACATTCAAATAGATGAAGATATAAGCTGATGAAGGGGAAACCTAAATATTTACATTACTAGATGAAAAAAAAACCCTATCCTGCTAAATCATTAGAAATACAAAATTATTTATGTGATTGATAGACATACTTCTGTTGTATAACACATCAAGAGTTGGTGATCTTTGAAAAAGTTGTCTCCTATAACTTATTTTTATTTATTACTATTGAGGTAACATGTTTTAAAAACAGTTAATACAATGTAACTGCACCAATAATAATAGGATGCATGCTGGGAACAGAGGTGGAAGGAGGACAACTCTAGTGGCAGGAATGCCCCTGATTCATTGTCACTATGTATCTTAAATATTACTGTGAAAGACTTGTTCACAATAAACATTTAAAAACTAAAAATAATAATACTTTGTTTTAATTAGTTTTCCCATTTGATGAGTTAGTTTCCTTTTATGTCAGTCTCCCCAAGGCAGTTGGGATTAATACTGTTAGTATTCAGAACTGCTGCGCATAAAATGATAGGCACCACCATTACCAGTAAAACTAGCCACACTTTCATAGTGAGCATAGTATCCACACCAATTGTTTGAAAAAATTGTGCGGATTTTCCTGAGAAATGGCATGGAGGCAGGACGTTTGCCTTGCATTCAGACGGACGGTGGTTCGAATCCCGACATCCCGTATAATTCCCTGAATCTGCCAGGATTGATTTCTGAGCGTAGAGCCAGGAGTTGAATCTGACAGGATTGATTTCTCAGCACTGCTGGGTGTGACCCAAAAAGACAAGACAAAACAAAACAAAACAAAACAAAAAGTTGTGCAGATTTTCAAAAATGACGTTTCTAGAAAAATGACGTTTTTATATTAATTCTTCATGCCTACATTGTTGTAAAAACAAGCATATCTTCCTGTCTTTGGGAAATTATCTTCAGATAAAAAAACATATATAAGGCAGAACAAATAATGAGGTTGAGGATTGTATGTTAACATCACTAAGTTGGTTATTCATGTCCTTCAAAGATTTGGAACAAAGAAACCTGCATGGACTATAAAATAAATGTGGACTCATGAGTAGCATGTTAATCTATGTAACTGGTCATTTACTAGTTCAGCAGCTATTTAGCAACCAGCTCTTCAGGATTGTTAAAATTACCCCCTAAAGAAATATGAATTGAATTATTCTTCTTTAGGTTTTCCTTGGACTGAGTTTAAATTCAAAGTACTGTGATTTGTACAATGTGGAATTAGAAAGAAGTTCTGTTTTTTAATATTTATTTTATATGCAAATTATTTTTATTATAATTTGAGTACTATAATTATAATAGTGTTAAACTTTATAATATTTTTGTATAGAGTTAGCTATTAAACCACAGCACCACCAAAGTTCCCCATGTCACATCTAGTTCAGTGTTCATCTCTCCCCCATAAGCCTCCACCAAGGGATTTTGGGGGGGATGGGTTTGGGTCACACCGGGTGGTGTTCAGGGGTGACTCCTGGCTCTGTGCTCAGAAATTGCTCCTGGTAGGCACAGGAGACCATATAGGATGCAGGGAGTCGAACCATCATCCGTCCTGGATCAGCTCCGTGCAAGGCAAATACCTTACCGCTGTGTTATATCTCCAGCCCCCACCAACGAACTTTTAATACGATTTTGTAAAGGCCAAGGGTTTGCTATTTTTCAGCACTGTCTTTCCCCTTCTTTTGTCTCTATATTTTACATGTGAGTGAGATCACCTTGTATTTATTCTCCCTCTTTTTTTTTGCTTCACTTAATACCCCCAAGTTACATTCACATTTTAACTGCACATTGTCTTCTTTCCTTACAGCTGCATACTATTTTATTGCATATATGTATATATAAACATGTATAAACATATATACATATATGCTCCAATTTATTTATCCACTTTCTTTCTGTTGGCCATTTGTGTTGTTTCCATGCTCTGGTTCAGGTACTAAGTGATAGAGTGACCATTGTATCTATATCAATTTTAATTAATGGCTTTATGTTTGAGAGTAGATGACAATAAGTGGAATCACTGGATCATATGGGAGTTCTCTGCTTAGTTTTTTGCTTGTTTGTTTGTTTGGGGCCAACACCCTATGGTGATTAGAAGTTACTCCTAGCTCTGAGCTCAGAAATTACTGCTGGCAGGCTCTCTACCCACTGTGCTATTGCTCTTCTTAATTTTGGGGGCATCTCCTTTCCTTTTTCCATATACTAAATTTAGGATATTCATGTTGTTCCTCTTCTGTTTCCTTAGTGGCTAGATGATAATTTGGAATATTAGTATTGCTTTTGTTTTTTTTTCTTTTGATTATTGGGTCACACTCTGTGGTGTTCAGGGATTATTCCTGGTTCTGCACTCAGTAATTACTCTTGGCAATGTTTGGGGGACTATAGAAGATGCTGGTGATCAAACCTAGGGTTGGCCCCCACGCAAGGCAAATTCCCTACCCACTGCATTTTCTGTCTGGTCCCAGAAATCTTGTTTTACTACAAAGTACTGATATGTTTGGATACATAGACATTTATAGGAGACTCAACTCCATTGCTGGTCTTTCAGGCATTCATCAAAATCGCCCTAAGGGTCTCGCATGAAACCTCATACTATAAAAGTTCATGTGTTTCAGTACTGATAGAAAAATTAATGACTACCTGTTAGAGTTTATTTCAGTAGTGGAACTTATGGCTATCAACAGTGTCTTGTTTTGTTTTCTTATGGGGTTTTCATGTTTCTTGGCTGAAATTTTTATTTTCACACATTCTTTATTAAAAAAAAAGTCAGAAACCTTATTCCAATTTTTACTTGAATTTATCAGCGATGTTTTCCTGAGCAAACAGTAAGTTTTAACATAGTAGAGTACTGCTGTAGTGTTCTGGTACTGTTAGCAATGGCAGGAGCTGGTTTGTATCTCAGGGTTTTCCATTAAAGAGCTTCAGCACTCAGGATAAACAAGAAAGAGGTGTGCTTGTTGCCTGTGATGAGTAATCTGATAACTTGGGTGCAGTGAGTGAAAGCCAAACAACCTTTCTGCAAATTCCCTTCAGTGGAACTGGCAGCATCTAGAAACTGCATCTTTCCGTCATGGAATATTCATTAATCTTGTTTATCCCGGGAAAAGCTACTGCTCCTTTCCACAGTCAGCTACCTGTTAAAGAATGGCAGAAGAGATGATCTTCAAGTTAAAGTTGTGGATGAGCTTTTAGTCATTGTAGAAATAAAGTCCTGGAATTAATGATTCTCTTTTTTTTCTTAGACAGTATTTGAGATGCAACAGAGTTATTTCAATATAGGGATCCGATCAGACATACCCTCCTTGAAGTCTTCATAGGTCCTTCTTAAATTCATAGATCTCCTATACACAGAGACTCTCTTTCATTCCCCCACATCTTTCTGGAATTCATGAGTAATATTTACTCATTGGAAGCTAAAACTGAATGTAAAATTCAAATGATCTGAAATTCCAGTTTCCTTTTGAGGTCACATCCTGAAACAGTGTTGCTTGTAGGTAGTTCTTTTCTCATTTTACTAAATCCATACATAGTTTTTTCCATAATACATTCTAAGCTACAAAACTCTCTTTTTCCTGTCTTCAGAGTAGCCAAATTGGTGTTCTATGTACATGTTCATTAATTAAATTACATTAGAATCCTGAAAGGGAGTTTAATTGTGAATTTTTATTTCCCAGTAAGTTACTATATAAAAACAAACTCCAATATGATATTTAAATTATTATACATAGTAATATTCAAATAAGGGAGAGAACTATTTTCTTGGGATGACAATGTGCTTCAAGATAATCAGTCAGAATTTAGGAATTCCTGATTCTCTAAAAAATAATTTTAAGTGTTTCATAATAGAAAATAACATTGAAAGTTAGAGCTTAATTTTAAAATATTAGTAAAATTATTAACTATGGATTTGGACAGATAATACATTTGTTGTTTGGGGGTCACATCTAGTGGTGCTCAGGGGTTACTCCTGATTCTACACTCAGAAATTACTCCTGGCAAGTTCGGGGGTTCATACAAGATGCCAAGGATTGAACACAGGTCTGCTGCGGGCAAGGCAAATATCATTCCTGCTGTACGTTGCTCCAACCCTAAATTACATTTCTTTTTATATTGGAAGAATTACCCATATAGTCAAGAAAATGTTAGGAAGCATGAAGGTATTGAATTATATGAAAGAAGCAAAGGTTAACATGATTCACAGAGCAAATATGCTTAAAACTTCTGGAAAAGCAAAAAACAGGAGGTAGCTATGAGACACTGTCTGGCATAGTTCCCAAAGCACAGAACATATGTGTATTTCCATGAAGTGAAATACAAAAATTGGTTTAAATACTT
>PVKC010006660.1:18934-30840 GCA_004027635.1 Crocidura indochinensis
TATTTTTTTGTATATTGTTGACAATAATATTTTGAGTACATATTAACATAAAATCAGGGGGATTCCTGTATCAAATTGTCCTCCTTCCACCTCCATTCCCATCCTACCACCCATGTCCACCTCCCTCTCCCTTGAGGCTGCTAAAATAGGTGGTCTCCTCTGTGCCTAGCTTACAGCTTAGTGGTCTTATACTTGTTTGGTCTTGGTACTTCCCTTATTTCCCCCTCTAACTGGGAGGTGGGACTAGATAGTTCTAGTTATGCGGTTTTGTTTGATTAAGAGAAAAGTGATAAACTGGGGGAAAATCAAATATGCCAAAAATGGGCGGAGTCCTTCTAGAGGTGCTCATCATCGATTTGAGAGACCAAGGGGAAAAGGAAGTTGAAACACCTCAACAATGCAAAAAGAAGTGTCAAATAAAATAACCAGTGGATTCCTACTTGTTATTTCTTAGGTAAAGCAATATCAGGTGGAGTACCTTGGTTTATAAAAGAGTAAGATGGAAAGAAAAATGACTATACCACACTAAAAATAAAACCGTTATTCATGATATTCAGTGATTCATATTGCACTTTGGATGAGAACAGAAAGAATACAACAATGGTTATGGGAGTGCTCAACCTAAAGAACGAGTGGGTAATAAAAAACAGTAAAGTCTTATGAATAGTTATTTAGACTAAAATTAGAAAAACTGTTAGAGAACCATTGTACAAATCTGTACAAAGGAAAAACTTTTTTTTTTTGGTTTTTGGGTCAAACCCTGCAGTGCTCAGCAGGGGTTACTCCTGGCTCTATGCTCAGAAATAGCCCCTGGCGGGCACAGGGGACCATATAGGATGCAGGGATTTGAACCACCGCCCTTCTGTATAAAAGGCAAACACCTTATCTCCATGCTATCTGTCCAGCCCCATTCCTTTCTGCCTCTATTGAATATGTACTCTAGATTTGCCATGTGAGTCTAGAGAAACATACCCTAAAACTAGCCCCAGAATTGATTTATATGATGAAAAATGGTGTATGGTGTACACTGAGTTCAGTTCCCACTTAAAATATTACTTCAATCACTTCATTTACAATTAATAAAGACAGAAATGTGTCAATGGACTTCTTAACATTTCACATCTGCTCTGTCTATGTGAGCTTCTATGCTCAGTGATTCATGTCATTATCAACCATCATCAGTATACACTCTGATAAAAGTTACCATCATTTGATTGTTGGGCAAAGTGATTCATATAATAGCAAATGATGAACAATCAAAAGCTATAGAAGCCCAAATTAGCCTTACATATATAAAATAGAAACAAATGCAGCACAGACTTGTCAGATTTTATTGTCATGATAGAATGTTCTACAAACATTTATTGAATAAATTTGTTCTGAGAGAAAAGTTAACAAATGTCACTTTTAAAGTGTGACATATTTTAAGACTTCTGTTATGAAAATTAATACAGATTTACTTGACTATAAATAAAATGAATACCATATTCTTACCTGAATTATACTTTATAAAGTCTGCTATTGACCAATATGTCATCTGCTATTGGCTGGTTGGAGGAAAACAGAGACAGATATGTTCTTTGTTTCTCACTATATTTATCCTTTATCTTTCAAACACCTTAAGTCACTAGTTTTCAAGAACACCTGGGTTTTTGCCTAACGTCAGCATGTTCTTAATATGTGACTCAAGTACAGTAACAATAGTAATTGTCACAATTTTAACTCTAATACAAGCTACTGCAATAAAAATCATGTCTATTTATAATCTTTTATTCTGTGTCAACAATATTGAGTGACATCTCCTCTCTGAAGAAAATTTTTTTACAGAAGATGTATCCAGTTCTAAATCTTTGGTGTATAAGAATGAAAAGAGAATTGAGAGCTCCAATCAAGAAGGACACCAGTGTGAATTCAAACAAAATGTACTTTTCTGACATGCTTCTGAATGTGTTAGTGCATAGGTGAGTACATGTCTATGTTATAGGTAAGAGCTAGCCAGAATTTGGTTCTCAAATTGAGGGAAAATTTAAAAAGCTTATTCTTTTTTGTTGTTGTTTTTGGGCCACACCCAGTGACACTCAGGGTTTACTCCTGGGTATGAACTCAGAAATCCCTCCTAACTTGGGGTACCATATGGGATGCTAGGGGATCGAACCATGGTCCGTCATAGGCTAGCACCGGCAAGGCTACTGCTTGCACCACTTTTCCGGCCCAAAAGCTTATTGTTTCAATGAGAGAAAAAAATGTCAGTGGTGACAAACTGGAAAACTCAGGTTATTTTTTCAGCAAACTCTTGTGGGCTTAAACGTTTTGCATTTTCTTTAATATTAACATATTTTATCATAGTAAATACACTTGTACTGAAAATATTTTAAAAGATAAATTCTATTATATGTGTGTGTATTTGTGTTATACTTTGCATTGCAAAGGCAACCAAATGGAGGTCAAAGAAGTTTAAAAGCTGTGAATATTGAAGAAATTTCTGGCCAATATAATGAAAGCAATTCCTGACTGTCATCCCAAGAATAAGTAAGAATTTACCAAGAAATCAAAGTCAACCTGAGAAAACCCAAGCTCAAGAAGAGAAAGAAGCACCCATCTACCTCAAAGAGAAAGACAGATTGAAATTAAGAAACTATTAAGGAGATTCATTTTTTGAGAGTAGATGGGTATACTATAGAGAGATACATGGAGGCTGTTTTCCTGGCAAGAGGATACATGTGGCATGGAAGCCAGGTTCTTTGGAGAGGAGAAGAATGTGAATGAAGGACAGGGACATGCCCTTAACCCAAAGGAAGACTACAAAGAAGGTTTGATTTACTCCTCACAGACTAGGATTTCAGAGAGGAGAAAAACAAAACAAAGAAATACTATGTTCTTCCCTCAGAATGTGGGCTGTCTCACCTCAAAATGCACCAACAGCAGAAAGAATGCTAAATGTGAGATCTGGGAATACAGAGAACAGGGCTAGTAGCTAGAAGCAATGTGCAAACACAAACACAAACTTCCTGGGAAATTCTCAACAGATGCTGAATCTCTCCTTACTGTCACAGTAATTGCAAAGCCAAAATCAGTACATACAAAGATAAAAAAAAAAGTATTCCTACACATCTGCTCACAAAAGACACTCTACTCTAATTTACCTAATTACATATCATACAGAGTCACCTGTGGGGAAAGTGAAAGTATAGATACAAATAGAAATAATAAATAATAGGAATTTAAAACACAGAATATCTTAAGGGGTAGGTAAGCTCTGGCTCATTGGGTCTCAAAGGAATATAAAAATACAAGGAAAGACAGCTCTTCAGAATCTAACCTCAATTTGTGTGTGTGTGTGTGTGTGTGTGTGTTGTGTGTTGGAAAAGTATAGCATCTTTACAAAATGAGTTTAAATTTGCAATAAAAAAAGGAACTCTAAGAAGGTAGAAGAGAGGGGCCGGGCGGTGACGCTGGAGGTAAGGTGCCTGTGCTAACCTAGGATGGACCTCGGTTCGATCCCCCGAGTCCCCATATGGTCCCCCGTGCCTGCCAGGAGCGACTTCTGAGCGCATAGCCAGGAGTAACCCCTGAGCGTCACCGGGTGTGACCCAAAAACCAAAACAAAAAAACAAAAAAAAAAAAGAAGAAGGTAGAAGAAAAATCAGAAAATCAGGTCAAACTGATGCATAAGTGGGGCTGGAATAATAAAACAATGGATAGGGCATTTGCCTTGTTAATCAGACTTCAACCTTTTATGGTTCCTTAAGACCTGTCAGAAGTATTTCCTGAAATGAGATACAGGAGTAAGAAACAGAAAGAGCACTATTTTGTGAGTTCTCCCCCACAAAAAAGGAAAATACAACATAAAATGACATTATCTAGAATATAGAAACTAAAGTTTTAAAAATAAACAAGACATTTAGTGTTTGAAGAATATAAAGTTTAATATAAAAAGGTTTTCTCTGGACCAGAGAGATAGAACAGTGGTAGGATGTTTGCCTTGCACGCAGCCAATCCAAGACAGATGGTAGTTCAAATCCTGCCATCCCATATGGTCTCTCGTGCCTGCCACGAGTGATTTCTGAGCACAGAGCCAGGAGAACCCCCTGAGCACCTCCGGGTGTGACTCCCCCTCGTCCCCAAAAAAGTTCTCTTGCTAGGAGGAAGGAAAGTTCCTCCTGGGATAGAAAGTTCATCCAGAGATGAACCCAGGATCTCACACATATAAATCAAACTCTGTATACATAAACTATATTCTTAGCAAAATATGAGATTAAAAGAACTAGAGAAACTGGTGTAAATAAAGTAGAGGTTCAAAGATAGTAATATAACTATTCTTATGGAACAGGAGAAGGACAATAATGAAGAAGCTCTATCAAAACTTTCCAACTCCATCTGGAAATGCAACATAAGAAAAACATCTGAGGTATGCCAAAGGTATTTAAAAGAGAAAGGTATCAAAAGGGAGGGACACAGAATGGAACAGAAAATTTATTTATATAAATAATAATTAAAAACCATTCTGAACCCAATGACCAGAAATGCTTATATAACTATTTTAAGCCAAAGAGATATATACTACACACAGTAGTGAAAATATCAGGAATTCCAGACAAATAAGGATTATTGAAATCAATTAGGAAAATAAAGTTCTTGGTTTAGTCTTTTATCAAACATCTCTACTAATAAGCTGCAAACCATGAAAAACCGTAATGATGCCATTAAAATATGTCATTTTATGTAAAAAGTAAAATACCAAAGTATATTATAGAGGCCAGAGTGGTGGCACAGGGGTTGGCTTTTGCCTTGCATGTAGCTGATCCAGGAAGGACTGTGGTTTGAGTCCTGGTGTCCCATAAGGTCCCCCAATCAGGAGCTATTTCTGAGCACAGATTTCTGAGCTCAGGGATAACCCCTGAGCTTCACCAGGTATGGCCCAAAAAGAACAAAGAAGCAAACAAAAAAAGAATATTATAAACAAGAAAAAATGTTATATGTATGAGACCCTCATATATGGAGTAAACAAAGGCTATCACAAGTGAACATAAACAAGAGATTTACTAGCACTAAGCATCTGCTGTAAAAAATGTGGAGGAACAGGAGACATAGTACAGTAAGTATGGTGCTTGCCTACCACTTGGCTAAGCCAGTTTTGGTACCTAGCATTCCATATGTTCAAGAGTAAGCCCTGAGCACCACTGGTACTTGTTGCCACCCCCCAAAAAACGTATTTAATATATTTTATATTGCAAATAGGAAAATATACACACATAAGAATAAAAAAGTAATCAGAAATAACCAGTATATTAAAAACAAAATGGAAGTGTCAATTCCTCATTTTTCATTAATCATTCTTAATTTAATGAACTGTAGTTACCAGTGAAAAGGCACAGATGTACTAGTTGGGTTCAAAGCAATTTTCAAGTATACACTGTATAACAAAAACTCATTAAACCAGAAATATAAGAATACATCTAAATAAAATGAGGGAAACTTATATTTCTAGCCAACAGAAAACATACATGAGTAGGAGTCACTCTACTTATTCAGATAAACATTCAGGAAAAATAAAAATAGTAAGAAACAATTATGAACAGTTTAGGATATTTATATTAAAGGAATTAATATATTATTAATAACATTAGCTGATTGGAGCTGATGCGGTGGCCCTAGAGGTAAGGTGTCTGCCTTGCAAGTACTAACCAAGGAAGGACCATGGTTTCATCCCCCAGCATCCCATATGGTCCCCCCAAGCCAGGGACAATTTCTGAGCACTTAACCAAGAGTAACCCCTGAGCATCAAACAGGTGTGGCTGAAAAAAACAAAAAAATTAACTTATTAATGATATTACTGTATAATAATCACATGCTATATAATTATATAATGTTGTATTGATAATATTTATCAATAATAATTATGACATATAATATATTAAGTATTATATAATTATTAATATTATTAATGTGATGATGATTATTAAAAATTAATATATTATGACAGAATGACATTTGCATCTATATTTATCACCCAACATAGCAGTTCCAAAAATATAAGAGAAACATTAAGAGACTTAAGAGGAAACATTGATAACTACAAGATGATAATATAAAATTTCAATGCTCTACTTTTGGCAGTGGACATATTGTCCAACAAAAATGAAAAGAAATAAGGGTCTTAATTGAGAAGTAAAATAAGATAAATTTAAGAGATATTTATAGAACATTTTACTGCAAGACACCAGAAAGTGTATTCTTTTTATGTGCTCACAGGACATTCTCAAGATCAAAGAAATTGGTTGAAATTGGGCAAAACTGTGAATATAAAGACCTACCCAAAGGAAAAACAAAGATGGCTGATAAGCATTTAAAAAGATATTCAGTTTTATTCTTATAAGGGAAATTTAAATCAAAACAATAGCATACCTCTTACTTGTGAGATGAGTTATTATCCAAAAAGAAGAAGCAAAAAGCATAAGAAATAATGAGGAATGTTTATACACCATTATGTACTGTTAATGTAAACTCACATTGGTGTAGCCATTATAAAAAGCAATATAAATTACTCAAAATATAGAAAAAGAAATTGCATTTTATTCAATCAGTCTCTTCTTAGAAATTTCCTTGAAACAGAAAAAGCAATAATTTAATTGATAATTTGTACTCCTGTACTTACTGGAGAATTATATACAATAGTCAGGGCTAAATTTTTATTGACTGACAAGTGATTAAAGGAGATGTGCGAGTTCACCACATACAAAATGTGGTGAATGGAATGCTATTCGTCTAAAAATTTTAAGTCTTCCAGTTTGCAAATAACATTGCAATAATATTTTGTGAAATAAGTCAGATTAAGACAAGGACCATGTTTTTGCTCATGTGTGACCTATAGAAAAAAATAAACTAAATAAGACTGAACTTTTTGAATATAAGACCAATTAGGAATTAGCTGAAAGTAAGGATTAGTGTGTTAATTTAGACAGAAAGAGATGTACAATAGGATAAGAATTGGACTCTTAGTAGTGAACTTAATATAGTATACATGTGATGCTTTTTCAGTGAGACATTCTTAAAACCTATTTCAATTAAAGAGAGAGAGAGAAAGACAGGGAGGGAGAAGGAAGAGAGTGAAAGAGAAAGTGATAGTAAGAGAGAAGCAACTGGCCTGCCCTATACCAAGGCAGGGATGGGAGAGGGCAGAAGGAAAATGGAAAACATGGGTGATGGTGACCAGGAAGGGTGCACAGGAGAACTATAAGGTACATTGTATGACTTAAAGCCAACATTGAACAGTTTTGTAACCAAGGTGCTTAAATAAAATAAAAGTTTTAGATTAAAAAAAAAGTTCATTGATTTACAGTAATTTAAAGATTCAATGGCTATTAAAGTCATAATCTATAGTACTCTGTCAGGATTCAAAGTCCTTGTTATTTGTGTAAAAGTTTACTGAGTACTATAGAGCATTTTCCAGTAAGACATGCACTATAGTATATAGCAGGTAAGGCTTGCCTTGCATGTAGGTAACCATGTTTAATCCTGGGTAACCTATATGGTCCCCTGAGCCTTCCAAGAGTAATTCTCATAAGCAAAACCAGGAGTAACATTAGCCCAAACACTGTTGAGTGAGGCCTCAATCCACAAAAAGAACATTTCCAAGTTTATACTATTAAAAACCTATATTCTTTTTCTTTGCTATGATGGATATTTCAAGATTCTGAATCCTGCTCTCCTCTATCCTGTTTACAAACATGAGAATTTAAGGTCTAAATTGGGGGTATCACTAGTAAAAAGAATTTTAGAAGTGTGAGAAAGAGCATATGATTCCTTTGCTTCAGTTTCAATGGGTACATTTTTTGAGTCAAAACTAGCTCAAAGTCCAAATGGCAGATGAGTTGATAGCAATTTTCTTAAAGATGGAGAATTTTGCAAAGCGGTTTAGTTATTACTTTTTGATTCCCTTTTTCACAAAACTGTCCCTGAAACTACATTTTTATTGATGAAAATGCATCATATAGTCAAAATAACTGATCATAATACAATTGTTTCAGAGTGACCAAAAGCAACATGATTAAAAAAAATAGAAATTTGAAAGAAAAACTAAAGAACTGGGAGATAAAGGAAAGAAAATTTCAGCGGCAAGTATATTTTTGAAAATTATTGAATCACCAATGAACTCATTAAAGCACTAGCAGAAAGTTTAGTAAGCTCTTATTTTTTTGTAAAGGATGAGAGTTAAAAAAAATACAGTAAAAATGGTGTGGATGGCAATTGTTGTTTTCATAGGCCCAGCAAAATATGAGGGAAATGGAAGGGAAAGCATTGGCCTAAATACAATGAGACCTTACCCCTGAAATATTCTGGTGTAAGACCAACTCAGGGCTTCCGGCATACTAGGTTGCCCAACCACAGATTCATTCTCTGTGATCCTGGTAAAATTTTTTGCGGATTTGCTGTTGTTTGTGTCAGGTTTCTATAGCTAAAGTTTCTGATTTCTGTACATCTTCTTCATCAAAGTAAGGATGATGTTGAGCATCCTCTAGTTTCACCTGATTAGTGGGCAATGCGGAGAGCTCTGCCTTGCAAGCAGGTTGCTGCTGTTACTAAATCCTCTGGTTGTTAAGAGAACCCTCTTTGGAGTAAATCCATGCCAGGGCAGTGGTAGGATATTCCTTGGTAGAGGTTTGCTTCCTAGTGATGTTATAGATAATTGTGGGTGTTTCTGTAGATGGTATCCATAGTTCAGGGGTGTATAGGCAATGCTTGTTCCTATGTGGCCTGAGCCAAGTCATTATGACCATGTTCAGGGTGTAAGGTCCCCACTACATTACAAAATTTGTGTTCCTATCTCTATTATATAAGAACTTGTTTGAATATATAATATTTTCCCAATTTCATGTGTCTCTGCAAAGGGGACAAAGCCACAAGGTATTATTGAATATATGGTGGCCAAAGGAACAAGTCCAACAATACTTAACTTACGTAACTTAGCTCTAACATGAACTCTAAACAGAGAAGCTCTTCTGACAGAATTTCCTATTGAATAGAACAAACAAAATAAACCAAAAACAATGGGTGAAATTGTCACTATATAAGAGAATATTCAATGAGTTATAGCTGTTAAGGAAATACACTTAAGATATTCAAGAGAGATATACATGTAGCTTTTATCTCGTTGGAAATAGTCGTAGGAGTGTTCAGATCGGGCCACGAATTTGGTCTGTGAATTGGCCTTCTGAAGTCTTCAAAACTGTTTCCAGCATTCTTGTATCAGGAAATGTCTTTGAGTGGGAACTTCTCAGAAACCGAGTAAGGTAACAAGTACAGATATGCAATGAAGGGAGGTGGAGGAAAGGAGTATGCTGAAAGTAGATCAATAGCAACAAAGTATTGCTTTCTTCTCAGTCTGAGGCTCTATCTTTCCACTTTGGGAACTGTTTGGCAGCTGACTTGAGTAGAAATAATGATCTGCTTGTGATGAGCCAAGAACTGGTGGTAAAAAGGATTAAATGTGGGATAATAGGTGGTGGTATAAATGGGTAAAGTACTAGAAATGCACCTAAAGGTGGTGACCCAAGGGGGGAAGGACAGTAAATTACATTCTGTATAATGTAAAGTGGATAAAATTCTTTGATAAACCTTATGTGTGGGGTTATTGCCCCCGCACAGTTTGAGAATGGGGACTAGTGGGGAGGAAAGATGCCATAGACTTTCTCAAGCACTTCCTCTTGTGCGGGGTGGAGGCTGGGGGAGGTCTGGGGTCCCCTTTAAACTACTCCCTGAAACCCACCTCACTGGCACCACAGGCAGGCTGCAAGAGATAGCCCTGGGTTCTGGGAGGAAGGAGAGAGAAGGCTGTGTGTGGGGCGGGGGAAGGCAACCAGAGTCCATATCTTCCCCTAAGCTTGGCCAAATAGCCTTCTGCATGAAGCCATGCCACTCCCCATGCTGCCTGCTGAAGCATCCCTGAAACTACAATTTTACACACTATTCTGAGCATAAGAACGTGATTCTTTGACACATTGAGATATAATTTTTCAGCTCTACAACTTCTGTTTTCCCCACAAATCATTGTACTTATACTCTACAATTTTGTTTTGACGTAGTACAAATGTAGGAATTTTGTAAAAATTATCTATCAAAAACACAACATTTTCACATCTGTATTATTAAATATTGATATATAACGATATCAATTCACTTTTATAGTTCTTTAATCCGCAAATGATATAGTGACTATTATCTACATTAAATTACTAGTGTGATATAGCCATAGAATTTTAAATGGGAAGATAAATGAAAAATTATCTACTCGATCTATAATTTCAGCTGAGATATTGCAAGATTTAGAAGGTTACTAGGTATTTATGAAAACAATTTTGAACTTCAAGTTGCTTATTTCTAAGTCAGTTCTTAATTCTGATTTCTATCCAGAATGTAGCCACATGACCAGCTAGAGGAATTTACCATACTAAGACACCTAATTTTAGCATTTCTTTTACTAAGGTTTTGCTAAGGTCTACTGTAAATCTGATATAATTCTGTAGGAGATTAGTAATTCAGACTAATCACATCAGAACTATGTTATGATGTGTCAGGCATAATATTTATCCTAAATCCAATTTAGAAGTTTAAAGAAAAATATCTATGCTGTAATGATGTGTAGTATTTTGTCTCCTGGAGAACAAGTATAACTTGTCCTGAGTATTATTAAATCTCAGTGAGAACACAAGAATAGTTTATCACAATTTGGTTTCCATTTATTTATTTCACAATGAAAAAAGACATGTTAAGAAAATATCTTGGGGGAGCTCAGGAGGGTGTCGACCAGAGCAGGTGGAAAGCAGCCATCCAAGGGAACCTTGAGCACCTGGAACAGGCCAGAGGGAGTTCAGGAGGGCGCCAACCGGAGTGGTCAGAAAGCGGCCATCCAAGGGAACCTTGAGCCCCTGGAACAGGCCAGAGGGAGTTCAGGAGAGCGCGGACCAGAGCGGGTGGAAAGCGGCCATCCAAGGGAACCTTTGAGCTCCTGGAACAGACCAGGGTGAGCTCAGGAGGGCGCGGACCAGAGCGGGTGGAAAGAGGCCATCCAAGGGAACCTTGAGCCCCTGGAACAGGCCAGAGGGAGTTCAGGAGGGTGCGGACCAGAGCGGGTGGAAAGAGGCCATCCAAGGGAAACTTGAGCCCCTGGAACAGGCCAGGGTAAGCTCAGGAGGGTCCCGAACTGAGTGGGTGGAAAGTGGCCATCCAAGGGAACCTTGAGACCCTGGAACAAGCCAGAGGGAGTTCAGGAGGGTGCAGATCGGAGTGGGTGGAAAGCGACTTTCCAAAGAAACATTGATCTCTGATGACAGACAAGAAATTGAACCTGCACAATCTGGCTTGAAGGAGGTAGCAACTGGCCAGGCTTGACTGAAGAGGAGGGAAGGTCCAAAACACAGGGATAGCACCCTACATACTCACATAGAGCCACACCCTGAGAAGAGACTCAGCCCCACACCACAGGTGGCAAAAGCAGGCTGAAACCTGAAGGCACTGCACTCCAAGCCAAGCCAATAAATGCAAAGGAAGATGGTTAAATCAAGGAAAACATTAACAACAGGGGAGATTGAGAGGAATCAGAACAAGTTCCCAAGTCCACCAAAATGCACAGACCCAAGAGAGGAAGACCTAAAAGCAGCCATGAGAATAGAATTTCAAGCTATGCTAGAAGAAATGAAAGACACACTGACCAGAGATTACAATAAAGCAATAGATAAACAAATGAACCAATTTAAACAAGAATTACTACAAAATATGAAAGACTCCATACATACAGAATTAAAAGAACTTCATAAAACTGTAGAAAGCCAGAAGAGCAGAATTGCACAGCTTGAGAATCACATAGAACAACTCAAAGATAAACTGCAAGCAAAAGATAACAAAGAAGC
>PVKC010006661.1:0-30843 GCA_004027635.1 Crocidura indochinensis
GGAAAAAAATCCTCAAAGAATATGTACAGACAAAAATAGAAGAAATCTTTGATAAATTCAACAGATAAAAATAGAAGTCTTTGATAATCTTAACATAAGAACCATTGGTGTTTCTTCTAAAGTCAAATTCAAATGCATTAAAGACCTTGTAATCATACTCATAGCCATAAGGTATATAGAAAAAAATGTAGGTAAAAAACTCTATGGCATTGAGACATAAAGGCATCTTCAAGGAAAAAACAACTGTCCAAACAAGTGGAAGAGGAGATAAACAGATGGGACTTTATTAAGCTGAGTAGCTTCTGCCCCTCAAAGAAAATAGTGACTATGATACAAAGGCCATCCACAGAATGGGAAACTATTCACTCAATACCCATCAGATAAGGAATTAATATATAAGATATATAAGGTATTGACAGAGTGTAACAAGAAGCAAACATCTGGGGCCGGGCGGTGACGCTGAAGGTAAGGTGCCTGCGCTAACCTAGGACGGACTGCGGTCCCCCGTGCCTGCCAGGAGTGACTTCTGAGCGAATAGCCAGGAGTAACCCCTGAGCGTCACCGGGTGTGACCCAAAAACAAAAACAAAAAAAAAGAAGCAAACATCTAACCTCATCAAAAAATCGAGAGAAGAAATGAACAGACAGTGGGGCCAGAGCAGTGGCACAAGTGGTAGGGCATTTGCCTTGCACACACTGTCCTAGGACGGACCACAGTTTGATCCCCCAGGTTCTCATATGGCCCCCCAAGTCAGGAGCAATTTCTGAGACCAGGAATAATTCCTAAGCATCAGCGGATGTGGCCCCAAAACAAAACAAAACAAAAAGAAATAAATAGACAATTCCTCAAAGAAGAAATATAAATGGCCAAAAGCATATGAAAAAGGTTCTACATCACTAACCAGGAATATACGAATCATAACTACAATGAGGTACCATCTCATGCCACAGAGACTGTAATATGTGAGATACACATTACAACGAACAAGAGCAATCAGTGCGGGTGGGGGGGTGGGGAGAAAGAAATGTACATTTACTGCTGATGGGAATGCAGTCTAGTTCAACCTTTATGGAAAACAAAATGGAGATTCCTCAAAAAACCCATATGCTTGGCAACAATTGGCTAAAAAAGCTGTGGTACATATGCACAAAGGAACACCTTGCAGCTGACAGTAAAAATAAAATCATGAAATTTTCCTATACATGGATGAACATGGAAACTATTATGCTGAGTGAAATAAGTCAGAGAGGGAGAGAGAAACAGAGAGAGAGAGAAAGAGAGAGAGAGAAAGAGAGAGAGACATAGAATAGCCTCACTCATCTGTGGGATTTAAGGAAAGTAAAAGACAGTATAGTAATAATACCCAGAGAAAATAGAGATGAGGGCTTCAGGACCAGCTCATGATAAATAAAGCTTAACATAAAGAGTGGTGAGTGCAATTAGAGAAATAACTAAACTAACAAGTATCATTACAATGGTAGTAAGTGAAAGAACTAGAATGCCTATCTCAAATTCAGGTAGGGGTTGGGGACGATGAAGATGGGAGCATTGATGGTGGGAATGTTGAACTGGTGAAGGGGGTGTTCTTTTGGGGGGTGTTGGGCTACACCCAGTGACGCTCAGGGGTTACTCCTGGCTATGCACTCAGAAATCACTCCTGGCTTGGGCTACCATATGGGAAGCCAGGGGATAGAACTGTGGTCTGTTCTAGGTTAGCTCATGCAAGGCAGATAGATGCCCTATTGCTTGCACCACCACTCTGGCCCTGGAGATGTTCTTTTTTTATGAAACCCAATTACAAACAAGTTTGTAATCATGGTGCTTAAGTAAAGATATTATTTAAAAGTATTTTGTTCTGTTTTAGGGCCACACTCAGCAGTGCTCAGGGCTTACTCATTAATCTGCACTCAAAAATATACTCCTGGTGTTACATACATCCTAGTGGATAATGTGTGATGCCAGGGATTGAACCCATGTTGGCCATATGAAGAAAAGTGTCCTTGTACCTTCTTTCCAATCCCTAATTGTTTGTTTAATTAATATAATAGTTATAATAATATGTTATAAGAGTTGAGGATTCAGTCAGGGTCTGCTATGTGTCAGGAAAGCATCTTTACTTGTATAATATCTCACTGGCTCCCTTTGCGTATATATTTACCATGATTTACAAAGCTGCGAATAACAGTTTTGGGCATTCATTATTTTTACTTCAACCCCAACAACACTGCCAACCTACCTCCTCTAATGAAGGAATAGAAAATTTTAGGGCAAATGTGTGTGTGTGTGTGTGTGTGTGTGTGTGTGTGAGAGAGAGAGAGAGAGAGAGAGAGAGAGAGAGAGAGAGAGAGAGAGAGAGAGAGAGAGAGAGAGTGGGGAGATTTCAATCAAGCTACATAGTCAAACAATCTCTGTGATGTCCATAATGTTTATTCATTGTATTCTGCATTTTGACAGATGGGAAAAGTATATTTTCAAGGCATATTTTCCTAACTATGAAAACAACTGAAAATAAGACACCTAATTATCAGGACTAGATTGATAGTACAATTGATAAGGCACTTGCCTAGCACCAGCCAACTCAGGTTCAATCTTTGGGTGCCAGGTGGTCCCTAAGTTTCACAAGGAGTGGTCCCTGAATGCAGAGCCAAAATTAAACTCTAAGCACTACTGGGTGTGACTCCAAAAGTAAATGATAAAAAGCAGAGATTTAATTTTTGTTGAAAAGGAGAAAAAAACTTCCTTTCTTTTTTCTCAGAACACTTAGTTTTGAAATCCTTTAGATATGGGGCCCGGGAGATAGCATGGAGGTAAGGCGTTTGCCTTTCATGCAAAAGGTCATCGGTTCGAATCCCGGTGCCCCATAAGGTCCCCTGTGCCTGCCAGGAGCAATTTCTGAGCATGGAGCCAGGAGTAACCCCTGAGCACTGCCGGGTGAGACCCAAAAACCAAAAAAAAAAAAAAAAGAAATCCTTTAGATAACTTTTCCTCTCCTTGATATGCTAAATAGGCCTTTATAAAGATAAAATCATCATCGTTATGATCAAACTTTGTCTTTCTCAACAAACTGAAAACTTTTCTTTGAAATGCAGGCAAATAACACTGTTGATGAACTGTTTAAAGAAAACAAAATTCAACTGTATAAATATAGAAACCAAATTGACTTTATTAAGCAGTTCACGAACAGGGCAACATCCCATTTAGCAAATATTAAGGAATTTTCAAAGAATGGTATAAAATGGCATAAAAATAAAAAGTAGATAAAGACAAATTATTTTAGGGCAATCCATCTTTCCTTGGTGGAAGACAAGAAGCTCTATCATGTAGAGTCCTGCTAACCAGGGAGCACCGGATTGATTTATTAAAGTTCCCTTTTCAGGAGTGGCTGAAAGAATAATTAAATTAGGTATTTAGTCTGAATAATAAGTCTGGCAGGGTTTGGCATTAGGATTTCTTTTGGAGGTCTCCCCTCCACCAATTCTCCCCTTTCCTTCAGTTTCAATTACCAGATTAAGATGAGATCTTTGTAGCAATTGGTGCTTTCAAGTTCTCTTGAAGATTGTTCACTGTTTATCTTGAAAATATGATTATTATGGGACTGTCTACACTTAACTTTATTAAAGGGTAAGATTTTTCTCTTTCATTGTCTTGGCAACTGTGGTGCTGTGATATACATCACATCTGGTATAAAGCTTATGCAATAATAAAAAATTCTTTTTCTCTCTCTCAACTACATTTTTCTGTTTTTTGAAAAGATTTTATTTTTCAATTATGAGGACCCTAGCATACCTACTTCAGTTGCAAGCTAGTTTCATCTTTATTTTTGTATATAAAATGGTATTTGTATTAAATTTTTTAAATTTTATTTATGTAGGAATATCAATACTGGAATTTTTTGAAAGCTTAGACATTTTTACTTAGGATAAGTTTTAGCAGTGAATAGGAATTGTTATGTATTTGGTCTTTTTTTGAAATTCCTTCTCAGACATATCTATTTATGTTTAAAGATATTATTATAATTTAGATTTTAATTACTTTGCCTTCTCAGTCTCACATAGAACTGAGAAAGATGTTATGACTGACTGAACACAAATGCCGAATTCAATCAAATCTTCTGAACAGGCACTATGAACCATGAGATTTTACTTAAAACAGGCCTTAAAGATCTAATATTCAATTAAGGTCACCTTGGCTCATAGCTAGGCCCTCTGTTTTAATATTTTCACCATGGTTGAACATATATAAATACCAGAAATGCTGAAAGTATATAGCTTCTGTTACAGTTTACTATGTAATCTTTAAGGCCTCATTCCTCTGTCACATGAGGCAATTGCCATTTGAATCAATTAAGAATCACAGTAACAGGTCAAAAAAAGGTCGATTAGCAACTAGTTGATAAGTTGCAACATGGCAGAATGATTATTCTTGAAGTAACCAGCTTTTGTGCATGATCAAAAATTGGTTCTTATAGAAAAGAAGGAATAGGAAGACAGTTTTAGAAGTGGCAGATTCTAGATTGATGGGTGGCAAACTGAGCAGCAAATTGCCTTTTGACTTGTCCCTGGGGGACATACTATCATTGTCTCCACAAATCAAAGATTTCTGTCCGTAGGCCCTTGAGGGAAGAATAAGAACAGGGCAGCCCCAAAGAACTTGTTGCTTTTTAATTTGGAATTCAGCTCTCAAATTCTTAGAGTTTGTTCCAACTAAAATGTCTTCTACTGCTTCTTTTGTTAGCAACGTGAATGAACTGATTTTACCTCATCAGAATATTAATTGTTTCTTATAAAATTCTTTGAGTCAAAGTCCAGGATAAAAATTTAATACAGTTAAATCAAAGATGCTTCTGAGGATGCATTGTGCTAACATGTATTCATTAACTGAATTCCACCTGGAGTTTAAGCAGATTTCAAAGTTAGGAATGGATTAAATGTCCTCTTATGATAAATGAAGAGAAACATTTTTTAAATTTCAGGCTATTTTTCTACTTTAGTGTTATTTTTTTCAAGAAAGTTCTTCTTTAGGAAAGAAATATTAGAAATGAGTTTATAATGCTTGTGGCCCCAGAGTACAGTGAGAAGGAAAAAACTAAGTAGAGGAGGAGAACAAAAACATGAAAGGATGGGAGATAGAGGACAAGAGGTCTCAAGTGCATTGGTAATGCTAAGAAAGGACAGAAACTAAATATACAAGTCATATTCAACAGCAATAACATCATCAGACCCAAACTTTAACAATTAAATCTTAAAATTGGCCTGCTATGCTGGCAAGCTAAGGGCAGGAGTCATGGCATAGGATACACTCTGTGAACATAGTGGAGGGAGGTCAACACTGGTGGTGGAATTGGCCCTGAAACATTATATCCTTAAAACTCAACTATTAAGAACTTTGTAAACCACAATGATTTTAATAAATAATTATTGAAAACAATTTAAACAGATGAAAAAAGTGAGTTTATATATATTCACTCAATACATTGAAAATCGTGACCCTTAGATTTTATATAAACCCATTCTTACTGATGTTTAATTTCAATTTGAAAACAATGTTTGTTCATTGCCTTTGAGAACCTAAAATTTTTATCTAGAAATTTCTTAATATACTGACAGGTCACATTATAAAATTGGAACTTTTTCCCACTCCTTTTCATTATGTATATGCTTGTTATTTGTCATATTTTGGAGAACTATAATCAAGCAATGATTTAATATTCAAAGACCAATTACATGCCATAAAATATATGACATATGTTACATAGGATACAATATGTATGAATCATATCATTTCTCAAAAGGTTTTGTTTTTACCAAAATATTACTTATTTCTTCCCAAAGTATTTCTTATCATAACTCATTGATAAATATTAAAAAGATCAGTGCTTAAATGCCATTGTTTTATTGGTAATGATTTTATACTTTTTATGAAATGAGGTTTGATATGTGACTGTATTTATGATTCATGAAAATAAACCTTACATTAAAGTGCAGGAACTCACCTCAATGTAAGATGAACATTTCTGAGGGAACATACACTGGTTTTCAGACGAATAAAGTGAATTTCCACTTTGCACAGCTTTTATCTTTCTTCTTTTTTTTTTGGTTAAAGTTTAGGAAATGGGGACCTGAGTGGTTATGCAGCAGTAGGGCATTTGCCTTGTACTTGGCTGACCTAAGAAGGGCAGTGGTTTGATCCCCCAGCATCCCATATGGTCCCTGAAGCCAGGAGAGGTTTCTGAGCACAGAGACAGGAGTAACCCCTGAGAGTCACTGGATGTGGCCCAAAAACCAAAAAAAAAAAGTTTAGGAAATGGTTACAGTATTGTTAACATTTCTGGTTTTGATGTACAGTTACTATGCCTCACTTTCACAAAAATATAGACTTGACAACAACAAGAGGAACAAGCTCTACATCATAAGAACAGAAAGAGAGAAAACAATAAGGATAATCACTGGTTAACAAACTATTGCTGAGAACTTTGTCAGGTGGAGGATGAGTATGAACTGATCTAGAAGGCCCAAAGAGTATTGAAGAACATAAATTAAAGTGAAAAGCACCAAGACCTATTGCAATCAAAATGGCAAAAGTCAAAACAAAGCGTGATGGAAAACACTGAAAGAGAGACAGAAATTCATATGCCAGGAAAATTATAAAATTCACCCCACTCATGTCAAATAAAATTTTATCAGCTAGAAGAGAATTGAGTGGAGTGATATAGTAAAAGCATGAAATGAAAAACAAAATACTACAGCCTCAAATCAAATACTCAGTTACCCTGTGAGGCTATCTCTCAGATGTGAGGGATTGGTTAAAATATTTTTCAAGAAAAAAAATAAATAACAGTTGAGGGAATTTATTGCATTTAAATCTATTCTTCAAAATCAAAGGACTCTAAATTAGAAAAGAAGATGCCAAATTACTATTTGCAGGTGACATGATAATATGTTTAGAAGACTATAAGGAGTCTACTAAAATTTTCTTTTAAGCAATTAACCTTCTATATTTTTATTAAGTGATTTATTTTTTCCTTTTAATTAAAACTATTATGTGGGGGGATTAGGAGATTGCTCAGTGCTTACTCCAGGCTCTTTACTCAGGGTTCATTCCCAGAAGATTTAAGGAACCACATGAGCTGCTGGGAAAGGAACCTGGGTTGATTGTGTGACTGTGTCCAAAGCAAACAGGGTTCCTCTTGTACTATCTCTCCATACTCCCCAAATATATTTTTAATTTTTATTGTTGTTTTTTTGTGTGATTTGTCTTTGAAGCCACTGGTGTTATTCTCTTTCAGTGGCTTTATATTTAGTGAACATCAAATGGATTGTTGCTCCAGAGTTGTCCTCCAGCAGCATAGAACAGCCTGAGTTACTTTCCTAGACTTCTGACCCCATCATTTATGTAGCATAATGCCTTTATTTGTTAATTATTCCTGGTGCTTTGTGGGAGCTCTTGGCGGAGCGCTGAGTTTCTGAGCAGAAACTTGGTGTTCTCCATATTGAGAATATAAATTTTCTCAATATTTATGAAAGGTACCCCCTTTCACTAGTAAAGTCACACCAGTGACTTTACTAAGTTATGACAGTCATAGCTGCCCCATGCAGATTTCTTTAATACTTGCAATGTTGTAATGACTCCTGTGGCTCTGAGTGTAGACACATTGGTGAAAATGAGTAGGGAGAGAGAGAGAGATGGCCACCTGGGTTCTGTAGCATCAAGGTCTAACTAGCTTGGGGTTTGGCTCAAGGTTCACAGTTCATGCTATCTGGCAGTTGAGATGGCATCACTGTCCATCTGTCCTGGCCAGTGACCAGAGAGACTGTAATTACATGTATGCAGTGACAGTTGTTTAGCAAGCTGATCATTATAGCTAATGTAGGGTTTCTGTATTTTCTACTACCAGTTGAGAGATTGCTACTCTCAATCATAGCCAGCCAGCTAAGGGGAGCTTACTTCTGGGGTATCTGTCCTTGTTGCTATTTCTGTAATGACAGCTTTGAATTTCTAGAGTTTCTTTTCTCTGTGGAGCCTTCACACAGTGTGCTCTGTCTTAAATTGGAGATTAGATTTGTCTGAACTGGTTAAGTTCCCTCTGGTTCTAAGTGAGTTGGGGATACAGGCCTGACAGATTATATGACAGTTACAAATTGTGTGATGGGGACAAAGCTTTGTGAGGGCAGAGTTCTTAGACCAGACTTCACTCAGTCTAGATATGGTTGCACCCAGTATGGGCCAGGTGAGGTCACACACTTTGTTGGATTACCAAGTTTAGAGAGTTTAATGACTAAATACAAGTACAAAAATAAATTCAATAAAACAAATACAAGCACTGAATAAATAAATAAACAAATAAATATAAGCACTGAATCTATCTGGTGGAACTGGCTGTGTCAGCTTACTTGGGGTAAAGTGAGCCAAGAAAAACAACATGACAGCAACTCTGTAGTGCCTGGCTAATCTTTAGAATAGCTTCTAGTTCACACAGGGTATAGCAGACCCAAGTGAGCTTATGACTTAACAAATGGTGGTACAATGTTTAGGTTCTGTAAATATTTTAAGTTCATAATCTTTCCACCTTCCCATACTCAGGGAAAAACTCCTTAGCCCTTGTTTTCTCTGCAGTTCTGTGTTCCCCAGGCGTGGTTGTCTTTGAGATCATGATTGTTTGCTTCAGTGATTTTTTTCCCCAGCAAGACCTCTTGCAAGATACTGTGCCAAATCAGTTTTTATGTTGTGAACATTCACTGAACTATTCTCTTGACTACCTAACTTCAGTGTGTATATTTAAAATAAAATGTGATACATGATGGGTTACTTATGAATTCTGATGCTTCTCTCCTTCTTATTACATAGTTTAGTAATGACTGTGCCTTTCTTTAACTTAGAGATTTTAAAATTTCCCTTATAACAACTTTTTTGAGAGTATAATAAATGCTAGATCATGGCTTCAGAGTATGATAATCGTTGAAAAATTATAAAATATATTGAACAAATTTAATTCTTAATTAAATATGAATATAAATTTTAGTTTTGTCTTTTGTCAGCTATGAAACTTTAATTAGATTCTCAGTGGCTTCATCAGTAATTCATCAGGAAGAATAATAAATATTTCTTTAGATGGTTGTTAAAGTAACATTTATACAGTGCCCAGAACTATAACTGTAAATATGTTGTTATTGTTATAGAGTGGTTAGAATGCAAGCCATTATCTATAATACAAGTCAATTTCAGAACACCTAAATCTGTGGTGAATGTCAGTAAAGTAAAATAGGGTTTGGTAAAGGAAGTTCAAAACATTTAAAAATATTTTTCCTGTTATTTATTTTTGGATTGTACCAACTCTGCTCAAGGATCACTATGGCAGCACTCAGATAACATAGAAGGTTCCAGGGATCAAAACCAGCTCTGCTGTATGCATAGTGAACACCTTACTGTACTACCTATTTGGCCCCATAAAATAACTAACATACTGCATATAAAATGAAAATGTACTTGATACTCATGGGTTTTATCCTGCATTCTGCCCTGGAATTAATCTTCAGAAAGAATTGAATTTTAATCCATAGAGCAATGATATTTTATTTAATTTATAATTTGTAAATGAGGCTATATAGTATTTGTCACATATTTATCCAGTCTTCTGTTGGTAGACAGATTATTTGATATTCTGAATAGTCCTGAAAATGAGTTTGGAGGTGCTTATATCATTTTAGGATCCCATTTTATTATCCTTATGAGTTAGGCAGATGTATCTATGGGAGGTGGGTGGGAAATGAGGATTGGAAATAAATTTCAAGAAGATATAAAATCAGGATGTGATTTGAAAGGTAGTTCTAGCCACCTGCCGCAGCTTTGGACTGAGGATGTCAGATAAACCCAATTAACTGGAGCAACAGCTCAAGAGAGAATTTTGAAGAATCAAAGGCCCAGATGAGACTGACAAGTTACCTCCAAGCTCAACTTCCTTTTTTCCTTGACAATGACTTGGCAACAGTACTCAGTTTCCCAGAAAGAATCAAGCTGGGGCAGTTTAGTAGTCAGCTTTACAAAAGCAATCCTTGCTCACTCATTCTGGATTTTGCAAAAGCCAGAGAAAATTAGGGGTATGCAACTTCGTTCCTTTGTGTGCACTTCATTCTGAGATTACACACATCCAAATTTGAGGTGTAAATTAGCATATTCCAGTCTGAAGTGCATCCCAGCTCAGGGTGTATACTATCTTTTTCTATGGCTCATCTTCTCTTTTATCACAGTCTCAATCACTCTCTCTCATTTTCTCTCTATCTTTCTTCCTTATCTCCGCTCATATTTTATAAATATAACCATTTTCTGTGCTCTTCATCTCCTGTACATAGGCAGAATTGATCTTTCTTTTCTGAGAACGGTGATTCCATATTCCATCCTGGGATCTGGTTTCCTGAAAACCCAGGTGGTTGTCAACAAAGTCACATGAAGTAGACCAAGTTGACTCCAGGTGCAGCTTGATTTCCAGCTAGTGGGATGGAGAGATGCAAGTTTGATACCATGCAGATGCTTGCAGCATTTCCTCATCTTACTGGGCATTATCCCCACTCCTAATCCCTCACTTCCCCAGGATACCAAATTGAGTCAAACAAAGCAAGGCAACGTTTGAGGAGTCATTCAGAAGGTCACTAATTTCAGCATAGTTTGTGAGCAGGAGCAGTTGCTTGTTCTTCAAGCTTGGCCACACATCTTGCTTGTCTTTCTTTCTTCTTGCTTACTTGATTGATTTTTCCTCTTTGAAGAAGCCTATATTCTCTCTTGAACAGGAATTTCTTCTCTTTTTCTCCCCTCAAATCTTCCTGTCTTCCTGATTTTGGGGGGTGGGGTGGTAGATAACACCTAATAATGCTCAGTGATCAGTGAGTTATTCCTGCCAAGACCAGACTTACCCACTGTAGTGTCTCTCAGGTCCCCAAATCCTCATGTCTCACTAAACAAGTTTCATTCAATAGAGAGTGACAATGCTTTCTTGCTTGGCTCACCATCCTGTGGACACTAAGGCCCTACCTCACCTCTGCCCAAGTTTCACAAGTTGTTACCAATTCTCACAGAAAGAATTTCAAGAAACAACAAATAATGAAGAAATTATATTAAAAACAGAGTACTGAGAAATTAAAGGAAATACAGCAGAGATCCTGCAGGCTTTTCCAGACTGAGGAGAAAGCTCCATGAAGCAAAAACATTTATGTGCCTAAATTTGGAATCAGGTAACCCTGGAACTGGAGTGTGTACCTGTTAAAAAAAAAGTTATTAAAACTCCATAGCCTCAGTGGTCCAGAAAAAAAGGCTTGTTTTTCCAAAGTTGATTTTAGATGTTTTTTTCCAAACTGCCCTCCATGTGGCTTTCTAGGTAGAAGAGCCCTTATTAGGGCAATGTGAAGGGAAAAGGTATTTGAACTTATGTTGGTCTTTTACATATTTTATGTAGGTCTTTTATATATGCTAAAGTTTCTCCTTTCCTAAGGTAAAGTCTAAATTTGAACTGGTGGGGCCCGGGAGATAGCATGGAGGTAAGGCATTTGCCTTTCATGCAAAAGGTCATCGGTTCGAATCCCAGTGCCCCATATGGTCCCCCGTGCCTGCCAGGAGCAATTTCTGAGCATGGAGCCAGGAGTAACCCCTGAGCACTGCCGGGTGTGACCCAAAAACCAAAAATTTTGTCAAGGGACTCTTCATATATAAATACTGACTTCACTGTATATAACTTTATGGTTTTTCCTTTGATAACCTACCTTGGTACATTTATTTTCACATACAGCTCTATCTTATTCTTTTCAAAAGATAAATGCCACTAAGTTACATCAATATCATAATTTGTTTTACCAGATACTGTGACATATATGTTCCCAGCTCATAAGCACTGTAATAATGCTACATCCCCTGTGTTAACAAATCCTGAGACCTAGGAAGGCATCAAGTTTTAAAAGGCTCTAATTACCTAAGGGAAAAGCTGTTTGCTATTACAGAATTTTTCCCAAAGCAGTCTGTACTTGCAGAGAGGACATTTGAAAAAGTAGCACCTGTAAGATAAGATGCTTGAAAAAGTAACCTGTACTCACAGGCATTAGGGCCCTGGAATAACTTGGTTGCCTGTCCATGAGACATTCAGAAAATATAGGATGTAGCAGAAATATTATTTGAGACATAATTTAGCTGATATTTAAAAAATATTATTTGAGACATAATTTAGGTGACATTTTAAAAATTACTCAGACATTATTACCCACCCTTAAATCTAACTGCTTTTCACCTACATGCAATCATAATAAGGGTTAATATTTCAGATTCCAGTGCAGTATGCATAAAACCAAAACAATTCTGAATTGACTTTGCTACTGAAAAATTACTAGTAGCAAGAAGTGGCTTCAAAAGTGAAACTATCCTGCATCAGAAATATACCTTGAACAATTTACCCCTGTGCTTTTTTTTTTTTTTTGGTAAATTAGCCTTATGATTTGTCAAGAAATTGAGCATAAATATTCCACCTTTTGCTTTGAATAAATGAAACAGAGCTTGAATCCAACTTGACTACTTGGCCTCTGTTTCCCATTTGCTTACCCTGGGTACACACCTCTCAAGGGATCCCAGAAGATTCCTTTGTGTCAAGACCAATCGGTCTGTGACATACTAAAATCATTGTTACATGATTACCCTTGCATGCCTTTATACGATTCTGCCACCCTATTTGAAGGAATTGTAAAAATGTGCATCTTTCCAATATCTCCTTTTACTACTTTTTCATATGAGCAGTATTTCACCGTTGTAAATTGCACTACTGCATGAATAGAAAAAGAATATACTTCTATTACTCTGCCCCGCCGTCTACCTTTGTGCCAATGTTCTTCATTCCCTTTCTACCCTTCCCCTCAATTCCACTTCCCTCTTGCTTGGTAAGTATTCTCAGCATCTGGCCTGAATAAAAATGAGCCTTTTGTACATTTATATCATTATCTGAAACAGGAATATGAAGAAATGAAAATCAAGAGTTAACAATTCATCCTAAGATATGTTGCTTAAAAGGAAGCCAGATCTGCCTTAAAATGTTCTTAACCATGGCTTGAATCATGGGTTTTTATAGTCAAACGGTTCTTTTTCTCTTTGTGGTGGTCTGAAAAAAAAGTGATGGCAAAATTAATCTCTGCCTAAATTTGATGTTCATAGATGATAAACAAAGACTTCTGAGGTTATGAAAGTCATGGTAAATAGAAGTGAAATTATTCTTTGAAATCCAGATTTTCTTTGTTCTCAGTACTTAGAGTTTGAACATTGTCTCTTTTTGTCTCCTATTATAAACAGGTATTGGATTTTACTTACTGTGAAGGGGTCTAGGGTGAACACAGGGCTCTTAGGTCAATTTGTGAATTTTAGCCCCACCTGTACCTATTAGGGTCTCTAATCCTGTCATTGCCTGTCATTGCAGAAGGTATTCTGGTTTGGATACCAAGTTTGATTGACATTTAAAGGTCGGAGTTCAAATATGAGTCAGAAAAATGAAAAGGAAAAAGATTTATTAATTAGGACAAGAGAGATAGTTTAGGTTTTTAAATGTTGAAGCACATAACTTGCTTTAATGCTGTGTAGTCAATTCCTGGCAACACAGGGTCCAGCACAACAACTGGTCTCATTCTTGAGATCCCTGAACATCACCTGGGTGGATCATATAATCCCTGACATTTAGCAACACTGCATCCTTAGGCTTTCATATGGAACTGTCTTGAAAATATATTCTGTTTCCTTATTTATATAAAGATTTTATCATCTATAACTATAGACCTGACTTTTCCTTTAAAACCAAATTTATATTTTATAAAAAGTGATCTCATATAGGCTTTACTATTTCTCATGATGAATAATGTTATTAAAACTTCCTTTTTTCTGAAATCTAATAGTGAAAATCTAAGAGTTGACTGAGAATCTTCAGGACTGGTCCACAAACTCCCTGAGCACTGCTTGGGACCCCTCCCCCATAAAACTATTTATCAAGGAATAGTCCACACTGAAGAATAAGAGTGTACAATTAAAGAGAACAGAATCTATCAATGAATCAGATGATGTACTGAAAGTAATAGTACCAACTCTAAAAACTAAAATTTGGACATAACTACTAAGAAGAGTAAGGATAACCAAATTTAGAAGAGAGTCAAATTACTACACTGAGTAACTACATAGGCTAAATTGAAGATAAATTCTCCTCTGCCTCTTGAGGAATAACCTGGGAAAGAGAAGGGACAAGGACACACTCAGGAACAAGGAAAAAAATTTAGTACTAGTAACAATCAAGTAGAGTTGCCACTGAAGTCAGAATTCCAGTTCAAATTCAGGTTACATTATACAGTGTATAATACAGTGTATAATGTATATATAGTGCATACGTATTCCCAGTCCAGGAATAGTATGTGCTGGGAATTTGTGGCTGGGGATGGGAGTGGGCATAGTTATACGTGTCACATAGTATAATACAAAAATGTCAGGGTGAGATAGGATACAGATATAGTAAAAGCAAACTGGGAATCAAGCTCCCTGTAATTTTATAGTTAAAAGGGAAAATTGGGAACAGGAATCAATGTTCCTTTCCCAGGAATCAGACCTCCCTTCAGAAAATAAAGATAGAGCTCAAATCAGGTACAAGAATCATATATTCCTTCACATGTTCATATGCTCTGAAGATGCTCTAGTTTCAAAGATCCCACGTCTTTTCCTCAAATTCCTTGATGACTACTAATGTGCACAGCTTCTCCAAATGCTATGAGTAACTGTATTTTAAGTTTCCTTATATACAGGAAGCCTATACCATCTATAATTATAGATCAGACTTTTCCTTCAAAACCAAATTTATATTTCATAAAAATGAGCTCATGTAGGTCTTCCTATTTCACATAATGTACAGTATTCCTAAAAGTTTCTTTTCTTTGTGAAATCTAATATATGTTCACAAATTCTTAAGAAATTAAAATGTATAATCAATGGAAAAAATGCACCTAGTAGTAATTCCCCACTAGCCAAGACAAAGACTATATCATAAGTTTGTAACTACTTATAAAATTTCCCTTTTCTGAACATACTTTTAAAAGTTTCATTGTTTTTTCTAATATTTTTAATATTCTTTTTGAGGCAGGTTCTAAGAAATAGTTAGATGCTTAGTATTTAGGCACTTTGAATGAACTATTTTGAGGGATAACTGGAATTCCTAATATATAGTATTTTGGATGTCTGAAAATGAAGTTTAGATACTATTCTCTATTTAGATTTAAATGAGTGACTGCAAAAATAAAATTTAGAACTAAGTTTTCTGGTTGCACCAGCTAGATTTCAGGATCATTCTTAGTGGTGCTAAAGGAAACAAATCTACAATAGGTCTCATACATCAAAAACATGTGCTCTATTCTTCAGTAATACAACCTGATTATTGTTGATACTGTGCTCAGTTTACTTTTCATATAATTTAATTTTTACTAATGACCTGGAAAAGAACTCTTATCAGTGGACCGGAAACCTACCTAGCACATCATTGATGTTTGACTGATATTTTTACAACCATACTTATAGCATATCTTTTTCTTGAGACGACTTAATGCAAGGCCACAGATGTGAGATAGTCATACTACTACACTGGTATTTATCACCTAGGACTTTTAGAACTCTTGGTCACCTGTGACTTAAAGTAACCTCATACATCTAGTCACATCTCCTATGAAAGTGTATATTTTCTTTATGTACATGCCTTGACTTTCTTAAGACAGTAGTCATGATATATTGACTAAAGCTTAGTTAATTCTAAGTTTTTATGTGTATAAAACTCTGAATATATATCAATAAGTATCTGGTAAGTATTAATCTTGTATTATGTGCTTAGAGTTTGGGGACATTGAAGGAAGGATACAATAAAATTCTAGTACTAGAGGAGTCTGTAATTGAGTTACAGAAATAAGACTAATACTTCAAAAAAATCTCAAATAAAGGAAAGCTAGTAGATAAATGTAACAAAAGATGAAACACTATGGCACAGGACATAACTGTCATTGAACTTCATCAGAGCTTCAGGACTTTACATAATTTAAATTTTATATATGTATATATATGATTCACAGTTATTGTTAACCCAATTTATATATGTGTGTATATGATTCACACTTATTGTTAACCCAACTGATTCATCAGTTGAGTTGGGTTTATTATTTTAAATCTCAGGCTATATGCTTCATCCACTCAATGACTGAGCAACTTGCCTATGAGTGCATGGGAACATGAAAAGATGATTAATCCATTAGGAAAACAGAGCCCAGGGTCACAAAAAAATGTTCTCATTTATTTAATTGTCAAAAACAATGAAAAGAAACTTTGGGTCAAAGTAAAACTTTACCTTCTTATATTAAAATATTTGTCAGTCCCAAGATTGATATTTAGGCAGTAAGAAAAAAATAAAATTTTAAGGTATTGAATGCTTTTAATTTCCTCTTTGTATTTATTTATTTTATTTTATTTTTAAATAATACCTTTATTTAAGAACCATAATTACAAACATGATTGTAGTTGGATTTCAGTCACAAAAATCACTCCCTTCACCAGTGCAACATTCCCTCCAACAATGCCCTCTCAATCACCTTCCTCCCCTATCCCTGCCAGTATTCAAGACAAGCAGTGTATTTCTCTCATTCATTAACTTTGTCATGATATTTGTTGGTGTAGTTATTTCTCTAACTACATTCACCACTTTTTGTGGTGAGCTTCCTATTGTGAGCTGGTCCTTCTGGCTCTCATCTTTATTGTCTCTGGATATTATTGCAATAATGTCTTTCATTTTTTTTAAATCCATAGATGAGTGAGACTATTCTGTGTCTCTCTCCTTCTGGCTTATTTCACTCAGCATAATAGTTTCCATGCCCATCCATGTACAGGGAAATTTCATGATTTTATCTCTCCTGATGGCTGCATAATATTCCATTGTGTATATGTACCACTGTTTCTTTAGCCATTCATCTGTGGAAGGACATCTTGGTTGTTTCCATATTCTGGCTATTGTAAATAGTGCTTCAATTAATAAAGTTGTAAGAAAGCATTTTTGTATTGTGGTTTTGTATTCCTATTGTATATCCCTAGGACTGTTATAGCTGGATTATATGGGAGCTCAATTTCCAGGTTTTTAGAATCTCCATATTATTTTCCATGAAGGCTGGACTAGATAGCATTCCTACCAGCAGAGAATGAAAGTTACTCTCTATTAAATAGTCAATAACTAAGACTTTTTGAGATAATGATAGAAGTGTTTTAAGAAGAAAAGGCAACTTTCATAGTGATAAGGTGGTGATACTACAAAAGAAAAAAAAAAACTAACCTCTAATAAGAAAAACCAGTCTAATATAAAGATTCAAAGGAAAACTTTCTGGACAAAGATAACATCACAGGCAATGTATCTTCAAGTCAGGAATGAAGTTCCAGAATTGATAAAGCCTGAAGTACAATAACTGTAATTTAGAGTGGAAGGGGAGCAGAAGACATGAAAGTAGTAGGAGGAGATAGAACATGTCAAGGAACAGTGCATACTCTAAGTCCTATCGTAGTGTCATTAGTAACTGCTCAGTGATTTAAAGTAAATCAACTTAAAAGAAATAGGTCCTTTTATAACCTCTTCATTAGAAGAGGGCCACAATTTTCTTCTCACTAATGAAATAAAGTTAGTTGAAGCATGTTGTATAGGATTCTGAGCATAGGGGCCAGGCGGTGGCGCTGGAGGTAAGGTGCCTGCGCTAAACTAGGATGGACCGCGGTTCGATACCCCGGATCCCCATATGGTCCCCCCTGCCTGCCAGGAGCGACTTATGAGCGAATAGCCAGGAGTAACCCCTGAGCATCACCGGGTGTGGCCCCCCCAAAAAAAGGATTCTGAGCATAGTAAGAACATGTTAGCTCTATTAATTATTTTATGATGAAGTGTCCCAGACAGTTCTCCGAAGAACGAAGGATGCAATTCTGCTCTGGCCCTTTAGCACTATGATTACCCTGGCCCTTTTTGTCGTACTCTGGGCACAGTGAGGTTCCAAGATTGAGCCAAGGTTGTCTACATAAAAGGCATGCAACTTAATCATTTTACTACTCATTAAGATATTTAAAGGAAGGAAAGGATCTAACATACAATGAAATTATTCTAGAATAAAGAAATGGAAATGAAATATCAGTTGGGATGTGTTTGTATTATTGCAGATGAACATTGATGCTCTTTATGTCAGCAATTTAGGAAAGGATGTTAGGAGGTTAAAAAAAATATCAAGGGGCCCGGGAGATAGCATGGAGGTAAGGCATTTGCCTTTCATGCAAAAGGTCATGGGTTCGAATCCCAGTGCCCCATATGGTCCCCCGTGCCTGCCAGGAACAATTTCTGAGCATGGAGCCAGGAGTAACCCCTGAGCACTGCCGGGTGTGACCCAAAAACCAAAAAAAAAAAAAAAATCAAGAGGATATGGAATGACAGTACAACGAGTAAGGGGTTTGCCTTACACAAGGCATCCAGATTTGATTCCCACATCCTACATGGTCCTATGAACATTGCCAGAAATGATTCCTGAATAGTGAGCCAGGAGTAAGCCCTGATCATTGTCAGGTGTGCCCTGCCCCCCTGCCCTCTAAAATAACTAAAGAAGCAAACCAAAAAAAGTATCCCAGGAGTGGTGTTTTTATGGCAGACTTTTACTGCTCAAAGACAATCAGGGTAGGTTTGTTTAGTGCAGTAAAATATATCATGGTGCTTCTTAAATAGATTGTTTAAAAATTCTTAAAAACATGGATTCATAAAACATGATACCATTAATATAAACTTTAAATATAGCTAGAATGATAGTAACAAACATTGTTAATATAAGTGGTTTTAACATGACTTCATAGATTTCATTATAAAAACCATGCTATATTTTTTCCTAAAAAAGAATTATCCTCAACTATAAATATTAGACGAAATTCAGCCATTTAGAATAATATAGGTGGATCTTGGGCTATTAAGGAAAATAAATCAGAAAGAGCAATATACATTTCCAGATAATCTCACTCATTTCTTTAATGAGAAAGAAACAAATCAAGTAAATAAAACCAAAACAATTTATTTTGACAACAGAACAGCGATTACCAGAGGCAAAAGGACTACAGAGCTGGTGGCAGTAGATAAAGTCATGGGAGTGATGGTAGTGATGGTTGGACTTATCTGTTAGTGTGTGAAATTGTAAGTTTATACAGTGTTGGAAACCAAAAATTTGGGTTACCTCAATTTGGAAAGCTTGTTGATCTTTTTCTATAGGTAATTCCCCCCTCTTTCTTGGTTATGTATTTTTTTATTTGGTTATCTTTTTAGTATGTATCAGTATATATTATTACATATCTCCTCATTGCCTGCCTAGTCACTAAAAAAAGTGAATGTCAAGAAGACACCCCACTTGGGTTCAGAGAGTAATTTTGACTGGTGTATATCACCAATAAAACGTGACATGCCATTTTATCTAAATGAAAAACTAAAAAAGAATACTGCTTTTGACAAGGATGTTAACAGTTGAACTTTTATGAAAGAGATGAATCAGGTAATAAACAGAGTGATGATAGTAGAGGTTTCTGGGAATGACTTTGAAAAGGGTTATTTATACTGTGCTGAAAGTTCAAAATTGAAAGAGATCTTGCTTGAACCATGTCTTGTCTTTTCCTTATCATCTGATTACTTATACTCTTCTTTCCACTTCAGCCAAATGTTAGAATTTTAAGACTTGACAAGGGAGGTTTTAGATATATTAATTGCTCTAAAACAATGTTTCCTTTAGTTGGTGATACCTGAGGTGGCTTGACAAGTTCTGGAAGTGGTATTAGCCGTGGGTGCATTTAGGTACTTTCAATTCACTTATGGAAGGAAGCTTTCCAGATTGGGTCTCTTAATAATTCGTTTTTGTTAAAAGGAGTCAAATAAGTTCAATAATGTTTGCGCTAGACTATGCATATGAAACCTCATAAAATAATAGCTCAGATAAAATAATATACTAACATACTACAATTTTTTCCAGAGGGATTATAAGTATTAAAATTCATTTTCATTATTATTTTCTGTGCTTTCCAATGTCCATTCAGTAGAAATCATGAATCAATATTAGTAGCAAGAAAAATATTACCTACACAGGATAAAATAAACCCTGCTACTGTCATCACATGGAACCGAGTACAGAGAATGTTGGCAGTGAAAGTAGAAAAGCTTCTCACAACATCTTTGTATTTAAAGTATTAGAAAAATAGTTCCATAAGAATTAATGATGTTTAGTGTAATAAAAATGCAGAGTATTTGCTTTATGAAAGAAAATGTTACATTTAATTTAATTTAATATGCTCAGTCTTTGAATCATACCTTTTCAGTAATATCATTAAGACTTAAAAATGAGACATAACTATCATTATGTTTGTTTTCTAAATTTGAAGATCTTCCATAAATAATGTAAAAAAGTGGCTTGCTCTTCAAGCCTATGTCTCCCTTGAATACAAATCTAGCTCCCTTATCTGTTTTTTTGCTTCTTAATTTCCACTCTGAAAAGAGCTATGTTCTCTTGAACATGTCATTATCCCTTTCTCTCCACTTATATTTTTCTAAAAAGTTTCAGTAAAAACTTTCTTGCATCACCAAAAAAAAAAAAATAAGTGAAGGAGGAGTCATGATTGAACGGTGTGATTACTTTCTACAACTCTGGGAAGAGTTGAATCATATTAGAGGTAAGAAGAGTCACTGAGTGTGGGTGATTGGTGTGGTATGATTGATGCAGATTGATCCAGCTCCCTAGAAGTGGAGACCATCTTTTCAACATTTCAGCCTGAAGGCAAAGTTCCCTGAAGGAAAGATTTCTCAGTACTTCAGTCCATTTAGATTATATTTTGGCCAACTCCCATTATAACTAAATTCTTTTCTCCTCTATAGAGATTGCTTTTCTACTCTTTTGAAGATCACTGTGAAGTTAAACCCAATCCTTTAAAAAAAGATAAAGCTATAGAGAATATCATACAATAGATTTCTTCTGTTAAACTTTATATTTTGTAGCATTATTTCAGGCTTTAAAGAAAAATATTAGTTGTTACTTAGAACTTAAGAAGAGTCAATATATGTTTATATGGACTCTGAGCCAGTGTATTAAGTGGAGGCAGAAATTGACTAATGTAGTTTGAAAAGTTTAATGAAACTGTATCAGAAATTATTTAATATATTATTTTCTTTTACTTTAAGATAAAATTGAGTGTTGATAACCTGCTGAGGTTTCTCTGCTTAACTAAATTTTAAAAATATATTTTTTTTTATCAAGCTCACAGTGTTTACTCTAGGCACTTCTACCTTTCTGTAAATCTGTAAAAAGATGACAAAGAGCTGAAGACTTGAGGGGTAAAAATGACATAAACATGCTGATATCAAATATAAAGGCCAAGCAAATAAAATCACACGTCATGAATATAAATGACAATTCTGCATAGAAAAGATTATGTAACAGCTGAACACATAGGACTTCACCCCAGATGGCAGAGCACACTGTCTCATTTCCAATGACAAGCAAATTACTTTTGTGTAAGTAATGCCTGCTCCTCTGTCATCCTAAGGACTGTGTTAGATGAGAATTTAAAAGTTTGCAGTAACACCAGCAACTCATAAAATGTCAGAATTGGGGGGGTTAGAAAATGTTTAGTTTTATTTTGTTTGTTTGTTTTGGTTTTGGGACTACACCCAGAGTTCTCAGGGGCTACTCCTGGCTCTGTGTTCTGAATTCATGCCTAGAAGGCTTGGGGGACCATATGGGATGCCAGGGACTGAACCTGGGTCAGCTGCATGCAAGGCAAACTCCCCACTCCAGCCCAGTTTTAGAAAATTAAATATTTTAAAAATATTTTTGAAAATAAAATGTTTTCTAAATATTTTAAAAAATAAAATATGTTTTACCACTTCCTGGTTTTGATTTTATTTTCTCCTTTTAGTGAGGAACACCCGAGGAAGAATGCTTCTTGAGAAATTTCTCTATATAGAAAGTCAACCTGCTCATTAAATTTCTATCATTTACATACTTCAATATTTATGTGACAATAATAAAGCCTTTTCCTTCATTCTCCCTTGTTGACTATTTTCTAGAGGTAGGGGACAGGTATTATTCTATGGTAAAGAAAAAAATACTGAGATAAACACTGCACAAATCCGTTCTATTCATTAAATAGTTTCAAGTATTGACATATTCTTTACTGCTGAGTTCTGTTCTATAATTTTTTCCATATTATTTTCTCTATTAAACATGAATGTGGATAAGTACATGGTATACTTTTGGTTATGGTTCACAGTCTTAAAGGATTTTGTAACTGTGCTGCTTTTTGTTCTACTCAGCATAATAATATTGACTAGAATAGTAATACTCTACAAATAAAATCTTATATTTACTAAACTGTTTAATTAAAGCATTCATATTTACATACTTTAAAACTATTTCTAGTCTATCCTAAGTAATCACAATAGGCATTAGTATTACCATTGCAAAGTGTGATTTTGCAAATCACTTTATTTTTTTATAATACTATGCACTTTCTACTCTTGTAGTTACAAATTTTGTCTTCATTTTACATATGAGAAATCTATTACTTAGATAATTAAAAAATGTATTCAAAGTCCATTGGTTGTTAAAGAAAAAATGGAATTTTTCTCTTATGTTTTTTCTTAAGTATTTTTCTTATGTATTTTTCTTTTATGTGGTTCCTCAATTTGAGAAATGAGTAAGTCTATATGCCCCTGAAACCAGACAGTACAAGAAAGTTAAGTTAAAAAATAATTAAGTAATACACTCCAGGCCAAATACCCAACAATATTTTTAATAAAGCCCAGAATTGTGTTGTTAACTTAAAAATATTTTTAAACTTTAAAAAGTAATCATCACTCAATGAGAAAAGAAAAACTTTCTTTTTCAGGGTCAAAGTTGAGAGCAATCTGGAGAAAGCAAGAGACTAATGCAAAGACAAATTCTATGAACTATCCTCCAACTCCAAGCAAATGAGTTCTAATTTATATATAGTTGAAACAGTTGTACTATTCTCAGTATCGAAAAGTTCTAAGTTAAATACTGAAAGTAATAAAGCATTTATATCTGATGCACTTGTAATTCTTAACATCAAGAAAATGCATACTTTGCCCTCAGGATATTAATATTTTTGTACAAGAAACCCATTCTGAGTATAAGAAAAAGCACATTACGAAGTAAAAAGTCTGTTTTGATGCAACTTTACCCTCATCTTTATGGCTGTTCTGGTTAGTTCCTTTCTGAAGCCAGGTAAGGAGACATTTATTTTTTTAACAAAGAAGAGAAGGGGCTGGAGCAATAGCACTGCTGTAGGAGTTTGCCTTGCATGGGGCCGACCCAGAATGGACATTCGTTTGATTTCTGCATCCCAGGAGTGATTTCTGAGCACAGAGCCAGGTATAACCCTAGAATGCTGCTGAGTGTGACAAAAACAAAACAAAACAAAAAACAAACAAAACAAAAAAAAAGAAAAACAAAAGAAAAACACTAAATAAAAACAGAAGAAAAGAATTTATTTTTCATGAATGACTTGAAACATATGTTTGAGACAGAAAATAGTACAGGAAGTAAGGTGCTTGCTTTGCAGGTGACTAATCCTTCAATACTGGAACTATAAATGATCCTTATTGCTAGGAGTGATCCCTAAGCTCAGAGCCAGGAGTAAGCTCTGGGCACTGCCAGTATGCACTTCTCACCTCCATTTGAGAAGATTCAAAACATACGGTATTAATGTTCAGCAATCTTTATCAAGTAAAAGTAGGAGTGTCAAGTTGATACAAATTCTACATCTAATTTCAAGCTTAATTAATATGCTTAATTCTTTTCTCTAAGATCAAGAACAATTAGAGAATGCCCTCTATCATGTGGGGCCAGATACCACAGTGGTAGAATGTTTGCCTTGCATGCCGATGACTCAGGACAGACCTGGGTTCAATTCACTGAATTCCACATAGTCCTCTAAGCCTGCCAGGAGTGATTTCTGAGTGCAGAGTCAGAAGTAACCCCTGAGTGCAGCTGGGTATGGCCCCCCAAAACAAACAAACACAATTTATTGTCACATAACAACTTTCAGGGGATACTTCTGTGACTGTGTTCAGGGAAACATTCCGGGCAGTGCTAAGGGGACAACATGGGATACATGGGATTGAACCTGGGTCAGCCATGTGCAAGCCAGCACTATACTCTCTACAACTCCACCTATTTTATTAAAAAACTTACTGTCTATTATTGCCACAACAGTCAAACTAATAACAAATATTACAATGAAAGAAAACAGTCCATATTTAATCTAAAGATCGCATAAATGCCTACAGAGAAATTTCCAAGATTAAAATTATGCTAAAATACCCAATTAATCTGCAGTAGCAATAAAGACCAATATATAAAAATCAATGTATTTTAATAGTTGCAGAAAAAATAGAAAATTAAATATAAACAATGTTAATGATCATAGTATCAAAATATTAAAATATTTGGATATAAATATAGCATAATGTTTTATTTTTAAATAATATATTTATTTAAGCACTGTGATTATAAACTCTTTGCAGTTAGATTTCAGTCATAAAAAAGAAAAAAGAATAGTCCTTCCACCAATGCAACCTTCCTACCACCAATGTCTCAATCTCCCTCCTCCCTCACCCCTTGCCTGTATTCTCTCACTCATTACCATTGTCATATTAATTGTTAGTGTTGTTGTTTCTCTAACTGCACTCAACACTCTTTGTGGTTAGCTTCATATCATATGCAAGTTCTTCCAGCCCTCATCTCTATTGTCTCTGAGTATTATTAACATACTGTCTTTTACTTATCTTAAATACCATAGATGAGTGAGACTATTGTAAATAACACTGCAATGAATGTATGTGTGTTAGAGGAACTTTTTATATTGTGTTTTTGTGTTCTTAGGGTATATACCTATGACTGGAATAGCTGGATCATATGGGAGATCTATTTTCATTGTTTTGAGTAATCTCCATATTGTTTTCCAAAAAAGATTAGACTAGATGGCATTCCTACCAGCAGTGAATAAGAGCTCCTTTCTCCCCACATCCCTGCCAGCACTGACTATTCTTGTTTTCTGTGATGTGTGCCAGTCTCTGTGTTGTGAGATGGTACCTCATTGTTATGATTTGCATCTCCCTGATGATTAGTGATGTTGACCATTTTTTTTTATTTGTTGCCATTTGTACTTCTTCTCTGTGGAAGAGCCTGTTCATTTCTTCTCCCCATTTTGTGATGGGGTTAGATTTTTTTTCTTGTTAAGTATTTTTAGTAATTTGTATACGTTAGATATTAGCTGCTTATCTGATGGATATTGGGTGAATAGTTTCTCCCATCTGAGGGTGACCTTTGTATCCTAGTCATTATTTCCTTTAAAGTACAGAAATTTAATATAGTCTTAATATAGTCTTAAGCTTAATATAGCTTAATATAAGCTTAATATAGTCCCATTTGTTTATCTCTGCTTCCATTTGTTTGGACAGTGGTGTTTCCTCCTTGAAGATGCTTTTAGTCTCAATGTCATGAGGTATTTTACATACATGCTCTTCTATATACATTATGGTTCTGGGTCAAACACTCCTGAAATTCATTTAGAACAATAAACACCCCAAAATAGCTAAAGGAATCCTTAGGAATAAGAAGATAGGATTAAAAGAGCATGGTATTGGAATAAAGACAGACCCTTAGATCAATAGGATAGACTTGAGTGTTCAGAGAATGTTCCCCAGATATACAATCAATTAATCTTTGACAAAGGGGCAAGAAATGCAAAATGAAGCAAGGAAAACCTCGTCAACTTGTGGTTTTGGGACAATTGGTCAGCAACATGCAAACAAGTGAATTCAAACCTTTATCTAACACCATGCACATAGGTCAATCCAAATGGATTAAAGACTTTAATAGCATAATGTTTTAAAATGCACTGCACACTGAGTATTAATTATGGTAAAAAATTAACTTCAATAAAATAATCTAAGATCTAAATCTTTAAAAATACACTAAAGTCCTAGATTAGACAGAGTCAGTAATGTCATAATTTATACATTTTCCAAATACAGCAATGACTTTTGTTGGATGCTGAGTCAAAATTCCAGCAAACATTTTTACAAATCATAAATTCTATTATAAAATTATACAAAATACAAATGAGTAGAATATCCAGTTATTTTTAATAAAAGTATGATGGTGTGTAATATTGATATTAATTTAGGCATAAATTGCACTGAACTATGCCTACCACCAGTGTCTAAACCCCTCCATCTTTAATTCTATGTCTCTTTTCAGCCTAGCCCTGTAACATTAGGCAACTCAATTCTGTAACAAACTCTCAGGGTCTGTTGTCAATGACTATTGACTATTCCTTTATTGTATTTTTTATTCTTCACATAAAGTGGAATTAATTAGTAAATCTTATTTTTGTGAGTTGTTTTCCTCAGATGACACTTCCTATTCCATCCAAGTTGCAGTGAACTATGAAATTTCATCTTCCCTTATTACTGAGTAGTGTGTTCTATTGTATATAAATATATCACAATGTCTTTATTCATTCATCTGTTGTTTGGAACTTGGGTTGTTTTGATTATAAATAGCATTAAATTATATTATATAATCAATTCTATATTGTATATTTACTTTTCTTTCTTCTATTTTAATTTTGGGTTTTGGTTTTTGGGCCACACCCAGTGACACTCAGGGGTTACTCCTGTCTATATGCTCAGAAATCACTCCTGGCTTGGGGAACCATATGGGTCGCCAGAGGATCGAATTTCGATCCGTCCTAGGCTAGCGCGGGCAAGGCAACACCTTACAGCTTGTGCCACTGCTCCAGTTCCTGTATATCTATTTTTCAAAAAATGTATCTATCTTTCAAATTACTATTTGGTAGTCATAGTTCTATTTTTAATTTTTTGAGAACTCTCCATACTGTTTTCTGTTGTTTTAATGTTAAAGTCTAAAGTCTAAAATCTAAAATCCATGTGTCTGGTTGGGTGAGGCCTTCCTCAGCAAGGTGCCTATAGACTCTTCATGCAGACAGGTCTGAAGACCCTTCATGCAGACAGGTCTGAAGACATAGGGTAGTATTGGAGAAATAATCACAAGCAGTCAGTTACTAAGTTTCATTGGAGACAACTGGATTTATTCTAAGGCTCTATTTGCCCTGTGCATTTTCCTTACTTGACTACTATGCTAATCCTTTTCCAAGCAGCTACTTCTCTACTCTGGTTCTCTTGCTCTCCCCTCCCGTCCCCAGAGCCAATGTTTATTATTCTTTATCCCACCCCCATCCCCATACCTGGTGCAGTCCAGTTTGGCCATCAACAGATGAAAGCTTAGGGCGTTTTGGCTAAAGAAGGCTACCTTACATTTTCCACCTCTTGATTTACAAAACAAAGCAAAAAAAAATGTGAAAAGTTACAAACTTTCGTTCTCTTGTTTACTGCCAGAGGCAGGAGTTCCATATTAGAACTTAGTGTCAAATTTTGAATTGTATACAATTCTTCTCAAAACAATCAGCCTTTTCCACATCTTGTACATATCACATTTTCCCTAGACTTCTCTGAGCATAAATATTAGAACTTTCTGCAGATATAGTTTGAAAATTCTAGCACTATTATGCCAAGCGCAGTTAAACTTCTCTAAACAAAATCACATGAACATTTCTGCAGATAATACAGTTTGAAAATAACCTCTACTTAAGAAACGCAATAAAACATCATAAACATTGGAAAACATTCACTAGGATAGCTGAGAACTTTTTTTAAAACTCTTACATTAGGGGGCCGGGCGGTGGCGCTGGCGCTGGAGGTTAGGTGCCTGCGCTAACCTAGGACGGACTGCGGTCCCCCAGTTCCCCATATGGTCCCCTGTGCCTGCCAGGAATGACTTCTGAGCGAATAGCCGGGAGTAACCCCTGAGCGTCACCGGGTGTGGCCCAAAAACAAAAAACAAAAAACAAAACAAAACAAAACTCTTACATTAAACATTTCACCAGAATTGTGCAAACTAATATTAAACCATTAAAGTTAGATATAAAATGTCCTATTTGCAGTGAGACTTTGAACAAAACAGTAAGAACCATACTATCAGATAAACCACTTTTTAACCAGCAGAGATTTAACCTGAAATACAGATGCAGAGGGTTCTGGAAAACAGCTTCTCCTCCATTGGGTTTCGCTGGGCTTGTGTTCTCAAGATGAACTTCTGCTAGGTTTGTGTTCTTAATCTCCACCTCCTTCTGTTTTAGGCTGCTGAAGGCATCGGGGATAGAGACCTTACAGTTTTTCATTGAGGCTGAATTAGCTGAATCTCAGCAAATATGAATGACGGTTCCTTTTTCACTAGTACTGGCTTTATAGCCTTTTTTAAGTCGTCTAGTTTCTGTTTTTGAAGTGGGTTATTTTTTGTTTCATAACTTCTTGAATTTAGATTTTAATCATGGTTGGGAGGAGATACCATATTGACATTTTGATTGGCATTTCTCTCATAATTCAAATAAATTATGATACAAAAATCTTTACTTGTTGGCTTTCTCTATGCTTTCTTTGGGGACATATCTATTCCTCTCCTTTCACTATTTTTGATGACTTAAAAAAAAGTGAATGTTTCATAGATTTTTGAACATTACTCTTTGTTAGGTACATGAGGTATGAATTAATTTCTAACAACATGTAGTGCTTGGGATCAGCCATAGGTAAATGGGCCTAAAGCAGGGGTACAACAAGGATTAAGAAAACAAGACAGATTGTGGCTTCCCCTGGTAATGTTAAGGGTATAAGAATCAGCACCAGGTGTGGGAAGCATTTCTGTCTGACCCAGTTCAGGAAAGACCCATTTCTTCAGGCAACTAGATTCTAGGAACTTATGTTCTTTTCTCTATCCCAGTGCTTCTAAACTAGTGGGGCGGGTCGCCCTGGGGGGACGCGAGGCTCCATAAAGGGGGGTATGGTTGACCTCGGCAAACACTGTCATAATAATCTAAGCCCCGTGTTTATGTCTCTGTATGTCTCTGGAGCTGAGAGTTGCTGTGTCCTGCTTCAAACCCCGCTTCGAAAAGCTATGCATTGCAAAACATGCTCATTGTAGCCATTAATCCAGACATCACCTCTGGTTAAAAAATCAGTTCAAATTAATTTATATATTTTTGTTTTTCAGGTCAAAGTTTTTTTTTTTAATAAAGATAGCATTTAAAAAAAAAAAGATAGCATTTAAAGTCTTGTGGGGGGGCACGAAAAATGTTTTTTTCTTCCTAGGGGGACATGACAGAAAATCATTGAGAAGCACTGCTCTACCCCAACAGCTTTTTAAATTGCAAGATTGAAGAGGATGCAGGAACCTCCCCGTTCCTCTTGGTGGAGAACCACAGCCCCAATGAAAAGGAACCCCTGCAGATTCTGCCAAATCCAACCTCAGAATCAGGACAGAATGCAGATCATCCTGATAACCGTCCCTATATAAACTGGTTTGTGACTAGGCAGAGGTCACATCCTCCAGGAAACGGCCGGGCTATCCAGTTTGCAGCCTGTGGATGACGGAATAAAGTTTTGGTTTGCTTTATTTCAATTGCAAGGTCTTGTCCTTTGACTCCAAACCCTAACAGGGCTTAATATTGGAGAGAATCCAGATACCAGTGATATTTGTCAACTGCCAAATATGCTCCTAGACTATTGATTTCGGTGAAAATAAAGCCAATGATAATCTAAATGTGTTTTAGGAATTGTGTCCCCTAGAAGAGAGTAAGCAAATGGTGTAGGAAATGACTTAGGTTCTAGAAGAGTCAATTTGTCAACAAACAAACCAGAGTTCAAGTTTCATTTTCTCTTGGTTAACTCTTGCTAACCTTAAACCGTCCTCTCTTTGGCAAAATAATAATAGCAATACTTATATTCTAGAGTGATTGAAGCATTATCTATGGAAAGATAACTTCTTTGGAATTAGATTGAATGTTAGGGAAATCTAGAATTATGCATGAGAAATATATGTCATTAGTTACAGCAGAGCTGGATATATGTATGAAGTTGGATATATGTTTTTCGCAGAGGATGCTCATATTTTTTTCCAGGACTTAAAAGGGTTTTAGAAATTGAGGTCATGGGTGGAGAATATGAAGCATTGGTGGAGGGAAACTGGCCCTACTCAAAGTGTTGTGGAATTGGAGCAGTACAAGCCTAAAACTGTTACTGACAGTACAAATCACAACTGGGTAAATAAAAAGTGGAAAAATTTAATTACATTTTAGAAATTAATTAAAGAACTATAACTAACAAATACATGTTTAAAAACTGAGATCATTTGAGAGCCAGAAGAATTGGTAAAAGTTATATATATATGTATATGTATATATATATATATATATATATATATATATGCCACAAGGTATAAAAGGAAAAAAGTAAAGATTGAGAGAGCAAGAGAGAGAAGAGAGAAGAGAAAGCGAGGGAGATAGAAGAGAGAGTAGGAAGAGGAGATGAGGAGGCAAGAAGAAGAGAAGGACAAGGAGAAGAGGAAAATGAGAAAACAGAGGAGGAAGAGGAGGAGTTGGAGGAAGAGATGGAGGAGGTGATCTGCATTGTAAGAATGAGTACAGAACTCCCCAGCCCCACCTCTCACCCCTCTACCCCACTCCCACATCAGAGTGCTTCCTGAGGGAGCCGAGCTATATATATGAGAACTATTGCAAAAATAATGCTAGGGCTTAAAATTTTATTTTAAACATCCTAGTACCAGCAGATACTTCAATTCTACTCCATAATTTTTTTTTTTTTTTTTTTTTTTTTTT
>PVKC010006662.1:0-30296 GCA_004027635.1 Crocidura indochinensis
CATGCTCAGAAATTGCTCCTGGCAGGCACAGGGGACCATATGGGGCACCGGGATTCGAACCGATGACCTTTTGCATGAAAGGCAAATACCTTACCTCCATGCTATCTCCCGGGCCCCAAAATCCTCTATTTTTTTTGTTTGTTTTTTTGTTTTTTTGGGGGCCACTCCCGGCGGTGCTCAGGGGTTACTCCTGGCTATCTGCTCAGAAATCGCTCCTGGCAGGTACGGAGGACCATATGGGACACCCGTATTCGAACCAACCACCTTAGGTTCTGGATCGGCTGCTTGCAAGGCAAACACCGCTGTGCTATCTCTCCAGGCCCCAAATCCTCTTTTTTTTTTTTTAAATAAGAACTCAATTTTATTTGTAAGCCTATGTTATTATTATTTATCTTTGGGTCACACTCGGCAGCGCTACACACAAGGCTGTTCCTGGCTCTACGACACACAAGGCCTGGCTCTACGCTCAGAAATCGCTCCTGGCAGACTCTGGGGACCATATGGAATGCCGGGATTCGAACCACCGTCCTTCTGCATGCAAGGCAAATCCCTTACCACTGTGCTATCTCTCTGGCCCCAAATCCTCTTAAATTTCACGAGCTAATGGGGACTATAGTTCTGACTAGTATTAACAAGGAAGGGAAAGAATTAATAGGTCACACTGCCTGCATTATGAGGTGGGTGTAAATTATGTGCTCTTCTTATAAGATTTTGTGCTTAGCCAGAATCAATCAACGTTCTTAATTAGAAAGATTTTGATTTTCTTTAGATATATATTCAGAAGTGGACGTTCTAAATCATACAGAAGTCTAATTTTAAATTTTTTGAGAAATACTATACTGTTTTCCATAATGACTGCATCAATTTACATTCCCACCAACGCGGTAGTGCACAGGGCTTTCCTTTCTCCACACCTTGTCAACACCAGTTATTTCTTGTTTAGAACAATTATTCTAACAGGTGTGAGATCATATCTCATTGTGGTTTTGACTTGCCTTTTACTGATGATTGATGATGCTGAGCATCTTTTTATCTATCTGACAAAGATGATTATCTTTGTCTTCTTTAGAAAAACATTCACGTTCTCTCTCCATTGATCTCAGTGTTTCTTTGTATGCCATTATTGTTTTTAAATTTTTATTTAGCTGAGACCAGAGAGATAGTATAGTGGGTAAGGCACTGGTCTTGCATGCAGCTGACAAGGTTCCCCTAGCATTTATAGGGGATCTGAGCACAGAGCCAAGAGTTAGCCATTATCATCATTGGGTATAGTCCAAAAATTTTAATTTAGTTTTGTAATACAATTTGAAATCAGGAAGCATAAACTCTCCTTTTGCTTTTCTTTCAAAAGATTTATCTGGCCATTTGGGTTCTTTTATTAGTTCATATAAATTTTAAGGTTGAGTCTTCTACTTCTGTGAGAAAATGCCATTTATATATGTTTCTTTTTTTATTTATTTTGGGCAAGACTCAGTGGTACGCAGGGGTTAGTTTCAGTGGGCTAGTGGAACTATACGGAATGTTGAAGATAGAACCAGGGTCAATCACATCATGCAAGGTAAACACCCTGTCTTCTGTACTGTTGTTTCGACCACTGCCATTATAGTTTTGATAGGGGTTGGGTTATATCTGTAGATGGTCTTTGGTAGTATGGATATCTTAACAATAATTCTTTCAGTATATTAGCATGTAACATTTTTCCATTTATCAATGTCAAAGATTTTAGTGTACAGATTCTTTGGTTAAATTTATTCTGAGGTCATGAACCTTATTAACAATAGTTCTGTAAACCACAATGTCAAAACTTATTAAAAATGCCTCTCACGGGCGGGAGTGGTGGTGCAGGTGGTAGGGTGTTTACCTTGCATGTGCTAGCCTAGGTGTGTCCTCGCTTTGATTCCCCGGTGTTCCATATGGTCCCCCAGCCAAGGGCGATTTCTGAGTGCATAGCCAGGAGTAACCTCTGAGAGTGACCAGGTGTGGCCCAAAAACAAAAACAACAACAACAACAACAACAAACAAAAAGCCTCTCATAGGGGCCAGAGAGATAGCACAGTGGTAGGGCATTTACCTTGTATGCCCTGCCTAGGATGGACCTGGACCTGAGTTTGATTCCAGGCATCCCAAATTGGTTCCAGAGCCTGACAGGAGCAATTGCTGAGCTTACAGCCAGGAGTAACCTCAGAGTGCTGCTTGGGTGTGGCCCAAAAACAACAAGCAAAAAAACAAAAAGCCTCTCAAAGAGGCAGACATGTCAGTACAAGGCATGGAAACAGGACATTGGTGAAGAGAAGCTGGGACTGGTGTGGAAATATTGTGTTCCTGAAACTCAATCATGAAAAACATGTTAATTCATAGGAATTAATAAATAATACAAAAAATTATTCTGAGGTATTTTTCATTTTGTATGCAATTATGAATGAAATTATTTTTTTTACCCCCAAAATGAGTATTTTTTTTATGAATGAAATTATTTTATTAATTCTTCTTTCTAATAGTTCATTGTTAAAATATAGAAATGTGACAGGTTTTTATATTGATCTTACATTCTACAATTATTGAATTTATTAGTTCTAACAGGTTTTGATGAAGCCTTTTTATTTCTAACATCAGTTATAATGTTTCTTCTTTTATTTTGGTACAATTTATTTAAGTCATTTTTTTCCTTAACCTAAGAACTTGTTGATTTTGTTTACTTTTCATACAGACAATTCAGTTTTTATTTATTTTTTATTTTTTTAACCATGCCTGGTGATACTTAGAACTTACTCTTGACTCGATGCTTAGGAATTACTCTTGACTCTGGCAGGGCTCAGGGAATATTCTGGAGTACTGATGGCCCTAGGTCAATCACGTGCAAGGCAAGCATCCTACCCACTGTACTATCACTCCAAACCCAGACAATTCTAGTTTGTCGAACTTTTTCATACTTTTAAATTTATTTTTGCTCAATATTTATGGCAAGTAAATCATGAATAACATTGTATTCAATGCTGTTTCATTGAGTGCGGGGATTGTTTGGGTCACACCCAGCAGTCTTCAAGGTTTACTCCTGGCTATGCACTCAGGGATCACTTTGAAGGGAGCATGATGGGATACCAGGAATCTAACCCAGGTCAGCCATGTGCAAGACAAGTGCCTAGCTGCTATATTATCTCCTGGCCCCAATGCCATTTCATTATAACCTTGATATAGAAGAAAAAGATTCCTGTCAATATTGAATAAAACATATTTTGAGGACCTGGCTTTTGGATTAAAGTTACAGCTTCCAGAAACTTTTTGACAACATTGAGCATGAATTTACTGTATTACTTTCTGCCAAATTTGCTAAGTTTCTTTCACTTGTGCCCCAAAGCATAAACTCGGATTGTTTCTTGAGACCTTTTTTCTTTGATTATTCTGTTCAATTTATCTCTGTGCTGATTGTGCTTCATGTTGCAAATTTGGTATGTTTTGTTTGTCTCAAAGCATTGTCTAATTACCTCTGTTATAATCTTTAAAACAATAATGACAGTAGTCGTTTATTAAATTTACATGATAAAATTTTTTCATCTTCATATTTCTAGTTTTCCCAACTTATCTTTACAACTTCCCATCTTCTCTGACAAATTTTCCCATTTTCCTCATACTAATAATGTCAAGGCTCATTATATTATGATCAAAGCAGGTAGTAGAGGGACAGAGCAATAGTACAGAGGGTAGAGAGCTGTCCTTGCAGACAGTAAACCCAGGTTTGATCCCCCTATGATTCCCTGAGTCCAACAGGAGTGATCCGTGAGCACAGAGCCAGGAGTAAGCCCTAAGCATCACTGAGTGTAGCTAAAAAAGAAAAGAAAAGAAAAAGTAAAAAGAATAAAATTGACATAATTTGTCTTCTGAGATTTGTTAAGACTTGTTTTGCTACCTAACACATAACATATTGAAAAACAAACATAATTGAGAAAAATTCGTACTATTCTGCTTTTTGGTGGAACACTCTCTGTGTATTTAGATAGTGCATACTATTGAGTATAGTTTTTTTATTCTGTTGCTTAATTTTTTATTTACTATCTTATAATTTATCTATTATTAATAATGAGGAATCAAAATATCTCACTATTATTTGATTATTATTTATCTGTTCCTTCAGGTCTGTGAAAATTTGCGGAGTTACTATTTTCGTGCACCAAAATATAGGGATCACAAGTAATATCAATTAAGAAAAAAATAAGGGTGTTTTGCCAATATTTTCCTAAAAATATAAAGCCCTATGGGAAAAAAATAGAAAGTCAAAGAAATCAATTTCTTAAAGTCACAAAGCTAAAGCAAAAACCAGAATTTGATTCCTTTATCTAAGCTCAATTGCCTGGGCTACTTTATGTCCATTTTAAAACATTAAGATTCAGGAAGCAAGGGAGCAGAGAGATAGTACAATGAGTAGGGCACTCTGCATGTGGTTAAAATCCTAGCATCACATGTGTTTCCCTGAACTCTCCAGAAAGCTAATGAGCACAGATCCAGGAGTAAATCCTAAGTATAGCAGGATGTGGGCCAAAAACAAAAATAAAATAAAACAAGTCAGGAAATGAAAGTTTTTAAGATGTAGAAGAGGTTATCTTATCCAGTGTTCCAGTCAGCAATAGACCTTACCACAATATCCATGAAAAATTGTTGTTTAGCCTCCACTTGGGTATCTCCAAAAACAGGCAAGTTTCTTTCTCAAAAAAAAAAAATAAATAAATAAATAAATAAAGCATTCTAAAGTGATAACATCTCCAATTCAAAGTGGTTTCAAATACAGGAAAAAGCATTGTTTCTTGGAACTTTTCTCCTTTAGTCTTAAACCTGATTTTCGGAGCCAAACAAATGACACGTCACCTGAAACCACCTATGCATACATTACTTTAAAAATGTTTGTAGTCGGGGCCCGGGAGATAGCATGGAGGTAAGGCATTTGCCTTTCATGCGAAAGGTCTATCTGTTCGAATCCCAGTGCCCCATATGGTCCCCTGTGCCTGCCAGGAGCAATTTCTGAGCATGGAGCCAGGAATAACCCCTGAGCGCTGCCAGGTGTGACCCAAAAACCAAAAAAAAAAAAAAAAAAAAAAAGTTTGTAGTCAACAAATTTATGCAGAATGTCAATCTTCTGCTCTCCTATATCAAAGTTAAATGTATCAGTTAGGAAAATTTAACTAACGATGACAAAATCCAAAAATACCTTTTTTCTTCCTTACTATGTGGTTTGAAGATAAGTTCATTCTACTATGTTAGATTTAGTAATTGAGGGATAGTGCCCAAGGTTTCTTTGCATTAATGATTTTAGGATCCCAACAATACTTCTCCTCATCTAGCAATTAATAAATGCTATATTCTGTCTGAAGAACAACTAGTTTAATATAACTGGGGAATTCCAAAATGGAAATTTTTTTCATTATACTTCAAATACTATACTGGTGAAAGGGTAAAGTATTTCAGAAACTGACCACTAGTCTCCCGTAGGAGATATATCTTTTGAGAGCAAATAAAATAATACAACTTTCTTACTTAGATACTCTATTTTTGTACTAGGTTATTACTTACCTTTTAGTATGATTTTAAATATTTTCTATTATAATATAGTTTTTCATGAATGATAACAGTTGGTGGGTCAAAAAACTATATATTCCATTGTGGTAAGAATTAATTAAATAGTAGTAGCTTTAAATGTATACAGACCTCAATTCATATATAAATCCTTTTTTAAGAGTTGAGAAAGTAAGGGGCTGGGCAGTGGCACTGGAGGTAAGGTGCCTGCCTTACCGAGGTAGCCTTGGACGGACCGCGGTTCGATCCCCCGTGCCCCATATGGTCCCCCAGGCCAGGGGCGACTTCTGAGCACATAGCCAGTAGTAACCCCTGAGCGTCACTGGGTGTGACCCAAAAACCAAAAAAAAAAAAAAAGAGTTGAGAAAGTAAAATTGATTATTCAGTAGTTATCAACTTTATTTTCTTCAGTATAATGGAATAGAGAATATAGCAAGATTCAAAGAAATACAAGAAAATAGGGGAAAACACTGAACAAAAGATGGTCCAATTTTATATTTTTATTATTCATTTTATATTCTATAAATCAGGTAAAATTTTGCTTGGCACCTATGGACTAGCCTTGAGCTCTGATACACCATTCAACAATCTACTCTAAATTCTCTACTTATCATTCATTGTCAGCAATGAGTGACATCAGCCAGGCCCCGGTTTCTAGAAGTTATCTTCTAAGATGAATCAGTGCAGATAAACTCACTTAAAATTATAGAAACAGCAGAACAGTACAAAATCAAGATGCAAATAGCTATAAGAGAATGTAGCTTCAACTAGAAAGATCATTACCTCCCAATGGAATCTTATTTGTCTTCCAATAGTATAATGCAGATGGAGCATCTATTTCCCTTTCTGCATTTTGTTATCGATTATGGTCACACACACACACACACACATACACACACACATACACACACATACACACACATACACACACACACACTCCTCTGAAAATTCCTGAATGTGATCAATATGACTCAAACATTTGGGATTTATTATACAGTGTGACAGATTACAAAATATTTTTCCTTAAGCTAAAGAAATTTAAAGAAGTTAAAACAACATACATTTTGACAGAAGCCACAAAGCATGTTTTATTTGTAATCTGGTTGACAAGTGCTTGATGCCTATCATTGAGAAGAAAGTGGGGAAAGGATTTTATTCAGGAATCAAGGAGAAAGTACAGTAAATAAGACTTTTGGAACTGACCTGCATTAATTGATGCATTACATATGATTCCCAGGAGCAAACACTACCCAGGAGTAAGACATGAGCACAGCCAGGTTGCTCCAAATAAACTTAACAAAACCACCACCACCAACAACAACAAAAAAAAACAGTGTCTAAAAGAAAAAAAAGAGAAAGAGAAGAAAAGGGTTTGCTCCAAAGGCAGGCAAGGGAGAGGAATATTGGTGGCAAGAAATGTGCACTGGTCAAGGGTGTTTATACTTTGTATGTCTGAAACTTAATCATGAACAACTTTGTAACTAGGTATCTCAGGATGAGTCAGTTAAAGAATTTGTTTATATGAAACATGATCAAAAAGATTTTATTCTGAAAGGATTTACTACAAGCAGCTATCAAGTAGGGGTCTATGCAATACATTTATAATTTATTGGGGAGATAGAATTGCTGTTTCAACTAAATCGCTATATAAGATATACCTTCAAAAAAGAAGCTATAAGTCATAGTAGAAAACAACATTTCTATTATTAAATTAAATTAAACTACTATTTCTACTATTAAAATGTAAAATTTTAAATTAAAAATGACATGTTTAGTGTGTTCTAATGTTTTGTAGTTGAAGCTTGGCTGGCCAACTATCAGTTTCTAAAGAATTAATATTAACACAAGGAATTCACCCTTGAGAAATTCAGTAAAATCCAGTAAAAAAAAAGTAGTGAAAGCCAAGACAAAAACAAGGAAAGAACTGGTCTAATAAAACTAAAGAGTTTGACCCAATTACAGTAGTCAGGAGAGGATATCAAATAAAATCCTCACAGTGCCCTAGGTTCTAACTGAGATCTGTATCTCTCTAGCCACTTTGTGGCTATCTATAACACCACTGATCTTCAAATGCAAAATTTTTCTATTCTCCAAGGTCTATGCATGTGCTGTCATTCTTACTCTGAAAATTCTTTTTTATCACTCTTGTCCTTATATCTGCCAATTTCATTCAACAAATCCTTCAGATATCAACTTAACATATTGACACGGGTGCTGTGATTTGTGTTTATTGAGTTATGCCCAAGTGTGAGCCACTGGTGGATATATCAGTATCAATGTGCTAAGTGTTTCTGGTCACCCCCAATTCAGTCCTCATCCATACTCTTCTGTGCTCGTAACTCCCTAAACTCATCAGAGGGCATAATTCATATTTACCTTCTACTCTATACAAGGAGATTGTTATGATAGAGACTATATCTGTTTTACTAAATAGTAGATGACCAACTTCTAACTCAACTTAGTACATATGAGTTAGATCATTGTTAACAAAATATGTGAATATTTAATGATGTCATTATAAAAGACTTATTATGTAAAATTATGCCTTTAACTATGGGAGGGTGGCCACTGCTAGCAGTGCTCTAGGATTACTCATAGTTCTATGCTCACGGAATCAAATGAGATGCTGGGGATCAAACCAGGTGGATCACATGCAAGGCAAGAATCTTCCCTCTAACCTATCACCATCACTCTAGTCCTCTTAGCTATTTTATATTTTTTACCATTGGTAATTATAAAATAGGGGCCAAAGCGATGGCACAGTGGTAGGGTGTTTGCCTTGCATGTGGCTGGCCCAGGATAGGCCTAGGTTCGATCCTTGGTGTCCCATATAGTCCCCAAAATCAAGAGCGATTTCTGAGCTCATATTCAGGAGTAATCCTTGAGCGTCACTGGGTATGGTCCCCTGCAAAATAATTATGAACTAATATTGGTATAATGCTACATGGCAGGTTGTTGAAAGCAAGCGATTCAGATTGCTAGGGAAGTACTGCCTATATAAGAACCTATTCTGAAATAGAATCAATAGTAACACTTGATATTTTTGACCAAGCGCAAAAGTGAATTGGAAAACAGCACTTTATAAAGCTGCTAAAGAGTATAGAAGATTGAGGCTTACATATTAAACTAAAGCAAAACAATTTTTAAACCAATATAAATAAGAAACAGTAAAAAAGATAGTCTCACCCTAGGCTATCTAGCCCTACCCCTAGACCTAAAATCTTTATATGCCACATAGCTTAAACAGGAATTATATTAACATGTCAGTTTTGTTGTTGTTGTTGTTGTTGTTGTTGCTTGCTTGCTTTTGGTTTTTGGACCACATCTGGCAGTACTTAGGGAGTACTCCTAGCTGTGTGCAGAAATTATTCCTGTAAGTCTCAGGGGACTGTATGGGATGCTGAGGATCAAATCAGGATTAGCTGTGTGTAAGGCAAGCACCCTACCCACTATCTCTCTGTGTTATCTTTGACTCATAAGATCACATGTTTAAAAAACACTGGATATGAAGATAATTGAAGTCATAACAATATAGTCAAGATTGGATGGAGAGTGGAATAACAAAACTAAAATCTTAGCAACAATTCACAATTTATGTCATTAAATATAGCAAGTCTGAAACTAGAGAATACAGTTAGAGAGCATTATTTAATGTGACCATAAATATGAGAATGAAGTGGTAAAAGTTAAACAGAACAGTGAATGGAAAGTATATTTGCTCTTTTGTATTGTATCTGTCAGTACTAATAATTGGTATAATAAATTTTGGCAATTAAAAACAAATTTACACTTCAAAATATTAAAAAGATTATTTAAAAACCACCTCATGGTTTAATATTAAGTATAGAGATAAATATTTAAAGAAGTAGACCATAGTACAGATTTTATGATTTACTCATAAATTCTTTTTCTTTTCATTCACTAGTGAATGTAAACATAACTCTCAGTGACATAAATACAACTCTCATCACCACCTTGCCCAACATGGCCCTCCAAGAATCACAGGGCCAATTTCTGAGTACAGAGCCAGGACTAAGTCCTGAGCATCATCAAGTGTGGCTCAAAAAACAAAACAAAACAAAATAACACTTTGTGTTAGAGAGATAGTAGAAGAGAGGTGAGGCACTTTCCTTGCATGTGGCCATATGGACCATGACTCTTGTTCAACTTCCTAGCACCACATTATGAGCACAGTCAGAGGTTACTCTTAAGCACGGTACCAAAAATGGCTCCCAGCATTGCAAGAACTGCCCCTCGTACCCATGCATCTATAAGAAAAAATAAAGATTCTGGAATAGATGCAAGTCATATATTATGTCTCACCTTATGAATACCTTACTTTGCTGAGGAATTAACTATATACTGAGATTTTTCTTCCCAAAGGAACAGTCAGCTATGTACTTTTCTTGCCTTATAGCTGGGACCTAAGCATATGACTTGAATTTTGCCACCCCCCTGAAGATGCTGACTGAGCAATGTAAGGACACAGATTTTGCACCATATAGAGTTTATTTCTAAGTCTGACATCTGGTACCACGTGAGCTTTATCTTAGTGGCAGACATAGTGGGGTCTTGATGAAATCAATTCAAGATGTAATTTAAAACTTAACTTCTGAGATCTCTTCCTTCTGAAGAGACAGTACATCCCCTAATATCCTTCTAGAAATTCCTAACATACAACACAAAATTAGTCAGTTGCTAGTATGCTTGCAAGAAGGACTTTATATTTCTTTTCTTTCTCTCTTTTTTATTTTTTTTTTTGCTTGTTTGGGGGCCATTTCTAACAACACTCAAGGTTTACTCCTGACTCTGGATTCATGAAACTACATAGGCAGTGCCAGCAATTGAACTGTAGCTGGCTGCATGCAAAACATGCAGTAAACCCTTTACTCTCTCTCTCTCTCTCTCTCTCTCTCTCTCTCTCTCTCTCTCTCACTCTCTCTCTCTCTCTCTTGCTATTCTTCTTTCATTTCCTTAACACAGTCTTTGTTTCTGCTAGAACTCTTTTCAGGATAGTGCTACCACTTTCATTTCTTTTTTTTTCCTATTCCTTTTTCAAATCTTTATTTAAGCACCTTGATTACAAACATGATTGTAGTTGGGTTTCAGTCATTAAAAGAAAATCCCCCTTCACCAGTGCAACATTCCCATCACCAATGTCCAAAATCTCCCTCCACTCTCCCCTCCCACCTATATTCGAAACAGGCATTTTACTTTCATTGTCACCATAGTTGTCAGTGCTACCTTCATTTCTTTTTTTTTTTTTAAGTGGGCAACTAAATTTTTTTTATATTTTTTATCTTTATTTAAACACCATGATTACAGATATGATTGTAGTTGTATGATATCAGTCATGTAAAGAACACCTATCTTCATTCTAACTAAGTTTCTGACTGTCATGCATTTAGGTTGGTGCCAGAATAACTTCTTTAATTCATATTGTGTGCTACCTGTCTGCTTGGTTAAAAAGTGCTCTCAACAACCAGACAACTCAGCAACAACCTGTTTTCAGGGTAGATCACTCCGCGTCTAATGGTGTGCTGAAACTAGATGATGCTCCACATCAGCCTGACTTCGATGATATAATTCCAAATATAGGAACCTGTTACCAACAACAGCTAAAGTGTAAAAAAGTTTCACCAGGAACATGGAGAATGACTTGGGGTGGACAGACTGGTATGCCTGGAGCTCAGAGTCAGTCTTATGACAATAAACTTCTGGGGTAAGGCCTTCTTGTAATTAGGCCAAGGATTTTTTTTCCATTTTCCCCATATTTTTCTTGGCCTATGCAAACAACAGAGATTGCCATTGTCATACCTTTACTATTGTATTTTTAATATATATAAACAGTTTACTGAACTTAAAACCAAATAACTGTAGTAGAATGCCTGTCTCGAATACAGGTAGGGGATGGGAATGGGAGTGGGGGCATTGGCAGGGGGGGATGTTACTCTGGTGAAGGGGGATATTCTGTTTGTGACTGTAACCCAACTATAATCATGTTTGTAATCATGGTGCTTAAATTTAAAAAATTACGATAAAAAAGCAATAAATAACGCCTAAATTCCTTAGTGTCTGAAGGCTTACAAAATGGTGATATTAGAGTTTTATTATTTTTGCTGTCTTAGATCACTTCTATTAAGACAAACATCCTCCAGACAAAATTTGGTTACAGGCCAAATTAGAATTGCAGAAAGAGGGGCCGGAGATGGGCCAGGTACAGCAGTAGGGCATTTGCCTTGCATGAAGTCAATCCAGAAGGGGCCAGGTTTGATTCTTGGCATCCTGTATAGTATTCCATCCTTCCTGGGTGTTTTCTGAGTGCAGAACCAGGAGTAATTCCTGAGTGATGCTGTGTGTGTCCCAAAAACCAATCAATCAATAAAAGTTTAAAAAAAAAAAAGAATTACAGAAAGAAGTTGTGATTGTTCCCATTATTTGACAGTTTGTCAATAATGTTTTTCAACTAGTTTTCTAATATCCTTCCATGTTGGTCATTGTGGATTTTAAGTCTGAACATAATTATGAACTCACAGATTTAAATGCATTTGATGCGCCTCAATTCATTAATTAAATATTTATTTTTATTTAGACACTGTGATTTCAAGGTTGTTTATAATATAGTCTTTAGACAGATAAAGTTGTTCATAATTGAATTAGCCATACAACGTACAATAACTTCATCAGAGTGTATGTCCCACCACCACTAACCCTTACCCAAGTTTCCATCCCTGATATCAATATTTTATTTAACATCACTTGATATCTCATTATATAAATGAGTTATTGGACCCTTTAACATTAGTTCTTTTTTATATTTGATAGATATTAGTTGGTGTAACAGTTCTTTATTTATTTCATATTACCAACAAATAAGGATGGTTTTACCTATTCTTTTCACTATTGTGTTCATTTTTTATAATTCACTTAGTTAATACCACCAACAATACATTAAATGGTAGTGGGAGTGAGGATAACCAAGCCATTTTCCTATCTTTTAATAGAAAAGCCTCAAATGTTAAAGCAATATAAACTAGATTGCTAGATTTTTATTTTAGTATATGTGCTGCTGAAGACAGAATGTCATGCAAGATTTTGAAAAGAAACATTTAAATTATTTTTAGGACCTAAAATCCATTTCTAATTAATTTTCAACACAAAATGGGTTTGGTAAAATTTGAAAGCATCAATACCAATCATTTTAGTTATTATATTTCTGATTAAAAAAGAGTCCTGAAATTTTTATTTCAATATAGTTAGAGAAAAAATATCGGTGTGCCTTTTATCTGTAGTTATAATTAACCAACAATTTTAACAGATTTTTTCTTTATTTAACATACTGTATTAAAAGAGTAATTTTATTATATTATTTTCCCCCTGAAATGTTCAAATTTCATTGTCTAGCAATTTCCTTATAGTTCTGATTTTAAATGTTTATTTTATACCCATAAATAATTTATCATTCATGGTGTTAAAACTTTACTAGTACAAACTGTTTTTATGAAATATGTTTAAAATGTTTAAAAATGTTAAAGAAAATAGTCCCCCATGATAAAAACTAGAAAATTACAGAAATAAATTACTTTAGAAAAAGAGTCTATAGGGGGCCGGGCGGTGGCGCTGGAGGTAAGGTGCCTGCCTTACCTGCGCTAACCTAGGACGGACCGCGGTTCGATCCCCCGGTTCCCCATATGGTCCCCCGTGCCTGCCAGGAGCGACTTCTGAGCGAATAGCCAGGAGTAACCCCTGAGCGTCACCGGGTGTGATTCCCCCCCCCCCAAAAAAGAAGGGTATAGTTCATTGTATGGATAAAAACTTGATCATAAACAGTGGTGCAACTGAGTATCTCACAGTGATTCAGTTAAGAACTTATTATAAAAAATATAAACATACAAGGAAAAGAGATTGAGACAGATAATGATTAAGGTTCTTACTATGTATGAAACCAGCTAACTCCAGTTAGATCCCACATATTGTCCCCAAGCACCACCAGGAGTGGTTGAATTCAGAGCCAGGAGTAACTCCTGAGCACTGCCAGATGGGGGCCAAACGCCAAAAGAAAAATCAAGAAATGTCAGTGAAGATCATTTCTAGAATTCACACACACACACACACACACACACACACACACACATCTTACAGCTTCAAAGATGATAAACAAATTTTAAAATACAATTGGGAGGTCTCAGGTAATTATGTAATAAGAGCTTTTCCTTGACTTGCACATGACAAACATAAGAAACCATTGTTCTCCATTTCTAAAAACAGCATTTCCTGTGTTTGGACATACTTAATCAAAATATTGAGGCATTTGCATATAACTAGAACAAGAGGCTTCTCTGGCTTGGAATGCCACTTAATTATGCATGTTCATTTGTTCAGCCTTACCCGATTCATTTAAATATTTGATCTATCCCAACCTACTTCCCCAAAGTATTGCAATTGCTGTGATTTTTAAATTCTAAATCAAAGGAAACTGGGCTTGCCACACATCTCTTGTTTTCATTATGAGTTGTGCTTGCTTAATAAAGTAGAAATGCTAGAAGAGATGACAAGTTCAAACTGCGTGGCAATTTGACCAAATCTGAACTGCAGGGGCAAGGTGTAAAAAGGTGGATGAATGAATAAACTGGATGGGCAATTTAGGGTGAGTGCTTGGGGACACCATCTGATAAACACTGAAGCCTATGGAAACATTGCTTGTGTAGAGAATGACGAAGGGTAACCATGGAGAAGAATTAAGAATTGTAGATGAGTCCACTGGTTGGAAACAGTTAACAGAGGGAATACACTGAAGTTACCAAAGTGAGGACAACTGTCTTGTTAGCACTTAATTAGGATGATAGGTATATCCCTGGTACCCTATCAGGCTTCTTTCTTACTTTTAAATTGTAAGAGTTGGGTTATTAGGCATGGTCTCTTTAATTACCTTTATATTTACTTGTCCAATAAAACTGATAACAGTCGTGGTGTCCTTCAGACTCAAAACATTAACTCTACCAGCAGTGCAAATGAGTAAAAGGGAAAGTACCCCATTCACCTCTAATGGGGCTTTTCAATCAGCTTTTTCATCAACTCTACACTCTGCTTATTTCAGTGAGCTTGGAAGATTGGTAACAAGTACATGAAAACAGGGGAAAAGACCTTTTTTTACTTTATGCCTCTTGTGCCCATTTGAAAGCCCAATCTCACAATACAAGAGCAAACCAAATTCCTAACAACTTAATACTGTAGCCCGAAGACAATGTCAATCATGAGAGATAGTTAAAACCAAAGTTTTGGTAAGATGCATTCACTAATTGCCACATAATTTTGGAATCCAAAGAAATTCAATTTAATAACAAATTTTATCCTGAAACATAAACTTCTCCTCACTACACCTACACACACACACACACACACGCTAAGATGTTATGCTTACACTGTTTGAAAAAAAAGTCTAGTTTAAAGAACAGTAAATTACAAAGTTATTGATAATTGGTTTAGGCATGTAATATTTCAACACCAATCCCACCATCAGTGTCAGTTTTTGTTTACATTTTTTAAGAAATAATTTTATTTCTGTCACATGGATGCTTATCATTTAGCCTTAAACTGGTTAGGTGCCAATTATGAAAAAAAATAAGCACCAGGATCCATTTTGAAATGTTGTGGGGCACAAAAAACAGGTTAAAATTTCTGCCTTCCAAAATTTTATGGTACAATGATAGAAAGTGGAACAAACATAGACAGTTAAACACAAATAGCTTTAAAAAAAAGAACTTCATTCTCAGCGCTGAGCCTTTGCTCTGAAGACAAACCGTAGTGATTATTCTATGATCAGGTGACTAGATTCTGCTTCTCTATGCAGACCCGTTGATTTAATCCCTGTTAAATGTTCTGTCATGTTTGTTCCAGAGGATGAGTCTCACTTTAACTTTTCAGGATGCCTTATAGATAAAAAAATAAAAAATTCTACCCAAAGGATCAGAGGGTTGACTGAAACAGTAGAGGTGTTTGTCCTCGTGCTATTTCTCCAGTGGAAAAGAAAAAGTAGAACCTAGCATACCACCAAGTATTTATTCATTAAATCCCCAGTGTTCTATGTTCATTTGTTACTTACTATTATAATTCATGAAGAACCCCACCTCCCAAGAAGTTCCTCTCCTTCTAGTATGTTACTGATTTTTACTTATTTCTTTAAAATCTCTTATGTTTTCTGGAAAACTTTAGATACATAACATTTTAATAGGAAAAAAGTCAATGTTCAGTTCTATGTTCTTTAAGTTCTCAATTAAAACATTGAAATAGATTATGTTTTAGTAAAGCCCAACTAAATGCCAATATGAAAGTTAATTCAAATGGGACCCTGTCAATAATTCCATGTGAGAAATGCATTCATATAGGCAAAATAGTATGAAAATACTTACAATAATCATTATGAAAAAGCGCAAGACTTAGTTGGAAATCTAACCTCAATATGTTAGTACATTATTATTTTAGTAATGATTTCTCTATGCCAGGGCATTACAAAATATTTTTTCTCTGAAACTAAGCCCTGAAAATTCCATAATATTCAAATCAATACGCCAATAAAATATTAGAAATTTAAATAAACCACTGTCATTGAACATTAAACCTTCAGAGTTCTAACCATCCTATCAAATGTCTACAGTTCTATTACCTATCAAATATTTTATTTTATTTTATTTATTTATTTATTTATTTATTTTATTTTTTTGGTTTTTGGGTCACATCCGTTTGACACTCAGGGTTTACTCCTGGCTATGCGCTCAGAAATCACTCCTGGTTTGGGGGGACTATATGGGACACCGGGGGATCGAACCATGGTCCGTCCTATGCTAGAGCTTGCAAGGCAGACACCTTACCTCTAGTGCCACCTTTCCGGCCCATCAAATATTTTATAAGTCTCATAAGAATTTTATTAGCATTGATCTAGAATACAAAATAATTTCCAGCGATACTTTTATCCCACGTGTAAAAATATTACAGCATATTTGTACACATAAACGGATCCTTATTTTCTCATTTGGAATCCCTGCCAAGGAATAAAGAGGTCCTCTGTTCAAATCCAAAGATCCTAAGAGACTGTGAGATCTTATCTAGTGATAACAGAGTGATAAAAGACCACTGTTATCTGTCCTCAGGACAACTAATTAATCAGGTTTCTAGCAAGAAAAAGTTACTCTCCTTGTTATTTAAGTAAAGAGACTTTAATAAGAATGAAGTTTAGGCTAAGAAACCCAGCAAGGGATGTTAAAGCACCAAGATATTAGCCACAAAAGGAAATCATTGCTATCACTTGGGCTTAAAAGAAAGGAGAGGAAATACTTTTATCAAGGCACAATAAAAGCTGAGCCATGGAGGAGGGTCTGCTAGTCAATAGCTGCATTTCAGCTATCACCAGAGGCTTCCAAAGAAGGGAACTAGTGGAGATCAAATATCCTGATTGTCTCTCTACCAGCCCTTTCATCTCCTGCCAATGTTTCCCATTGGCTGCACTAAACCAAATGGGAGGTGGGAGGTAGGGGAGTATTAGTTTGCAGCAAAGCAAAAAATAAAATTACATCCATTGTTGATTATTGTTGTATACTCAGTGCCTTAAAAAAAGCATATAAGGTCCCTAATTAGAGCTGCTATAACAACTCATCACAAACTTAGTGGCTCAACACAGTCTGCATTTACTCAAACATATTTTTGTTGGCCAGTAGTCCAAAATCAAGATGCTTGCAGGATTGGCTCCCTCTGGAGACCCTATGGAAGATTCCATTCCACATTTGTCTCCTAGATTTCTGGTGTCTGTAAATAACAGCATCCTTTGACATGTATAAGTATCTCTTCAATCTCTGTCTCTGTCTTCACATCTCTTTTGCCTCTCAATCTTCTTCCCATCTCTTGTAAGAAAGTTGTCACTATTTTTCACTATATATATTTTAAATCCCCTAACAGTGTGACTTCAGCTTTGAGATTCTTCCCTTGATTTATTTTTTGATTTTTCCCTTGATTACATCTAAAAATACCATCTCCCAGAAAAGATCAAATTGAGAGATTCCAGTGAACATACATCCTTTTTCAGTTGAGAAGAAACACCATTCAACTTACAGTAAGTACCTTTCTGATGTTTATCTCCAGCAGACAGACACCCTCTTACATTTCTATTTAATAATGTTCTAACTAGAAAAAACCCTATATGGTCCCCCAAGAACCACCAGGACTGCCCCTGAACTGAGTCAGTAGTAAACCCTGAGTACTCTCCCATCAAAAAGAAAAAAGGCTTGATAAACTTACCAACATAAATAATTTAAGCAATCAGTAAATAGGAATAAAGGGAAAATCTTTGAACTGATAAAAGTAACTTATAAATTGGGAAAGGCTCTTTGCCTTTCATATAGCTGATCCAGGATGGGCCTCGGTTAAATCCCTGGTGTCCCATATGGTCTCCCAAGCCAGGAGCAATTTCTGAGCTCATAGCAAGGAGTAGTAACCCCTGAGCATCACCCGGCATGGCCCAAAAGACAAACAAACAAACAAAAGTAACTTATAAAAATGTACAGCTAGCATCATACTTAATAAAGAATGCCATTCTCCTTTAACTTTAATAATAGTTTCACTAGACCAAACAACATAAAACGATATAAAGTTCAAGTGATCTTTATTCATATTTATGAAATATTGACTCAAAACATACAAAATTAATTTGCAGCATATATGTGAGAGGTAAAATGATAAGCTTCTAGACTAGATGAAAATATTTATTAAATATGGCAGTGGATAGATACCTAAGAAGTAACCAAAAACATGCACATTAGAAAAAATTAATTAGATGCATTAACTTGATAAAATGCATAAAACGATGCATCTTTGAGAAGGACAAAATAAATAGAAAGACAACCCATCAACTGGGAGAAAATACTTTGTATCTCACATATATGATAATAACTGTTTAGGTATCTTTATCTGACGAAAAAAATAGATGTTTACAATTGTGACTATTTTCTCTATTCTCTTTCAAAAGATCCTTCCAATTATCTGTAACTTGTGTCATTATGAAAGCTTTGGATAACAGTTAAAATGTTACATATAATGGTTGCCTTTGAGCATTAGTGTTTCTTTCGCAGAAAGTCCAATGAGAAATAAATCAAGCTCAATAATTAGGAAAACGGATATAAATTCAATTGCATACATTTTACAGAAGAAGATAAGTAAATAATAAATATTAATGTGAGAAAACATCATTGTCCTCAAGAAAAACAAAGTGAAACCACAATGAGATACCACGGGCCAATCATTGAAGGACCATGATCTTTTTAAGGTGGAAATGACAGGAAAAGCAGCAACAGGAATGAGATGGGAATTAATTCATAGTGATAGTGAATATAAAGTGAAACTTGGGTTGTCCTAATTTATATTACTAAGTTACTGTCAGTCTCTTTGAAGAGTCAACTTGTTGCTAAAGATTCTAAATTTATCATGAATAGAGGCAATGTTAATGTGCCAGGAAGAAACACTAGATTGTTCAGCAAGTTAGTACAAGAATTAAGGCACAAATTTTACATGTTGCCAATCTTGTTTTCATTCTTGATATAATATGTTCACCCAAAAATTGCCAGGTAAACCCCTGAAAAATCCCAGGTACCACCATATCAGTTTCACTTACTTCTTTTTTTATTATTATTATTATTATTATTTTTTTCTTTTTGGATCACACCCGGCAGTGCTCAGGGGTTACTCCTGGCTCCATGCTCAGAAATTGCTCCTGGCAGGCACGGGGGACCATATGGGGCACCGGGATTCGAACCGATGACCTTTTGCATGAAAGGCCGCCTTACCTCCATGCTATCTCCCAGGCCCCAGTTTCACTTACTTCTAAGAAATAGTTCTAGAATCTCTAGAGTGGAATTCCCCTCTTTCTCCACTTTACTGTTCTAACTCTTAGCATAGAACATTCATTTATGAGCAGAGCATAACTTAGTATTAGAATATTTATATTCTAACTATTTCTGACAGAAACAATCCTAAATTCAAGACACCAGCACTGGGAGCCGGAGCAGTGGCACAGTCGTTAGCATGTTTGCCTTTCATGCACTAAACTAGAATGGACCGTGGTTCAATCTCGGGCATCTCAAATGGTCCACCAAGCTAGGGCTGATTTCTGAGTGCATAGCCAGGAGTAATTCCTGAATGTCACCAGGTGTGACCCAAAACAAAAGCAAAACAAAACAAAACAAAAACCAAACCAAAACAAACAATAAAAGACACCAGTACTGGTCATCTTTGTATCTCCTCCTGACTGGGAACAATGCTGACTAGATAGCAAATAGTAGCTAAGTATTTATGGAACAGAGACTCATCTGTATGTCACATAGAGTTCTTCTTCAATAACTGTGCAATTTAATTAATACAAATTGCTATGCTGGGCAAAAGTTTACAATAAAAGCCTCTAGACGGGGCCCGGGAGATAGCATGGAGGTAAGGTGTTTGCCTTTCATGCAAAAGGCCATCGGTTCGAATTCCAGTGCCCCATATGGTCCCCCGTGCCTGCCAGGAGCAATTTCTGAGCATGGAGCCAGGAGTAACCCCTGAGCACTGCCGGGTGTGACCCAAAAAAACAAAAACAAAAAACAAAAACAAAAAACTCTAGACATATGGAAGAATCTGAGGTCTTCAGAGTAACATTCATTCATCAGTTACACATAAAAACGAGCTGGGACGCATGATAAATGAATGGCATAGTTTTAAACAAGCTAATGCTTATGAAGTCCACTCTCCTATGATAAATATGGCACTTTGAAGAACCCCGAAGTTTGTTGGCTGAAATGAGTCTAGATAGACCGGTACTTGTAAGTCATGGTGGAGTGTTTGAGGAGTTTTCTGCCATCAAAGGAAAAGTTGTAAATGTGACTGAGGATGGGGGATTCCTAACTAACCCAGTGATCAGAGACCTGGTGTTTGAGGTGTGAAGAGGTAAACAATGTATCACTAAGCAACTATGGTCATCTGATGGTAGTTTTTAGTGTTTGGCTTATCTTTTTTTTTTGTTTGTTCGTTTTAGGGACACATCCTGTGGTGATCAAAGGTTACTCCTGACTGCTCTCAGAAATTCCTCCTGGTAGGCTTAGAGAACCATACGGTATGCTGGGAAGGAACCCAGATCAGTTGCTTGCAAGGCAAATGCCCTACCCACTGTGCTATCCCTCCAGTCTCCTGCATTTAGCATTTCTGAGGATAGCATTGCACCTGCTGACTAACTGAAAATACATTTATGCTCAAAACATTGTATAATCTATCAATCATGTTGGAGCAAGTTCAGATGTTTAGTGTTAAACATTCTATGTATGATGTGAAATATGAACTATATTCATAAGCAGAAAACTACATAAATGTACGTTCTTTAATGCAGTCTAAGAAAAGATTAATATAAGAGAATAGAGGCAAGAGACATACAATGATTTGATAGCTGGTACCACATATGGTCCACCAAGCCTACCAAAAGTGATCCTGGAGGGCAGACTGAGGAGTAATCCCAGAGCACTTCTGGGTATTCTCCCCAAAAAGAACAGAATATTATTCAGGTAAATTACTTAGGCATAATACATTCTTATTTTTACATTCTCTAAAATAGCAACAGTATGTCATCACCTTATCAGACAGGAGCAGAGACATAAAAATAAGGGTCATTTTGATGAACTCTTCTTTTTTTTTATTTTGGGTCACACCTGGTAGTACTCAGGGGTTTACTCCTGACTCTGCACTTAGAAGTCACACCTGGCAAGCTCAGGGGACCATATGGAATGCCGGGAATCAAACCAGAGTGTATCTGGGGTTGACTGCATGCAAGACTAACACTCTACTACTATGCTATTGCTTCAGCCCTAGGAATGAGTTCTCAATTTTAAATAATTAAAAAAAATTATTTAAAGAACTTGTCACGAAATTGACATAGTTGATCATAACACATTTATTTTTTGAGAAGTGGGAGAAAAATAATTTAAAAAGAAAAAGAGAACAGACAGAAGAAAGAAAAATAAAGGAGTAGAACAATAAACAAATTTGTGAAAATTATTGTATCTTCAGTGAGGTCATTAAGTCATTGTCCTATGGTTTAGTAAGCTCTTGCTTCTAGATAATCATTCTGTTACTTTATTTGTTTCTGAACATTAGGTGGCTTCAGATACATGTTGACATCTAAATTGATGTTTTCTAATGGCAATGACAGTATTGAACAAAAATGGAATTGCCCAGGATTTCAAAGTACTTATTGCTGAATCTATGGCTTTGGTGGATCACGTTTTTGGTTTCCAGATCTTCTAGAAGCCTAAGAAGGTGGAGTGGGATGGGAAGTACGGTGCCCATACTTACTCTAAAAAGTTCTAATGATGTCAGCCCAAATACTATTATACCTGGAGTTTTGGTCAGATTGATGTCTCTGCTGAGCTAGCCAGTGCAGATATGGTGACACCTTTTATAATATTTTTATTTAATTTTTTTACTTTTTTTATTTAAACATCTTGATTACATATATGATTGTGATTAGGTTTAAGTCATGTAAAGAACACCCCCTTCACCAGTGCAACCCTTTTATAATATTTTAAAACAAATTACATATTCTGTACATCAAGGACCACATTTCCAATAGGGACTGCATTTGTGATCTCTGGAGTAAGTTTAGCAGTTGAATGAAACTTAACTTTCTACAGATATAGAGGTGCATTGTTTAAAAAGAAATACCTCCTTGTTAACCTGTGTGCAGTGAGCCTGTATTCATGTAAACTAATCCCCAACAGCACTACTAAAACAAAGAAGAGAAAAGATAGCGTTCCATATTGGGATCAATACATTTACAACCTTATGCTTTTCCTGCTTTCAACACCATTCTAAATTAATCTAGAAATCACCATAATGGGCTGGGAAGACAGCTCCAAAAACTAGTACACATACTCTACATACTTTGCATACCAAGGTGTGGTCCCAAACACCACATGTCTCTTGAGCACCAAACTAGGAGTAATGCCTGAACACCACCAAGTATTGCCAAAAGATCAAAAAAAAAGGTAGGGGACTACCATGTTGACAGAGAAATGAAAAGTTATTTTGAAATAGATAGTTTAAAGAAAAATCTATTTGAGGAGAGAGAAAATTCGAGCTAAAAACATCTATATTGGGATAGCTAAGAGACACATGATCTAAAGTGCACATCAAAAAAATGCATGTCAAAGAAAACCTCATGTGTTTCCTGTACAAAAATTTCCTGATACTTTATTTTTATCCAATACCCCTCACTCACTCTGAAGCTGGTTTTTCTTTCCTGGTCCTCCACATATTTGGATGTCAAAGAGACATCTCTTCTATCCCTGGCATGGTGTTCCTTCTACATCATAGTAAATATTTCTAATCTTCTCAGACAAATGAAGCTTTCTGATGCCTATCTCTCCCTATCATCTCTGTTTTTTTTATTGACTCCCCTAACACTAAGTCCACATTTGATTTAAGGCCTTTATTCCCGGACTGTGCTATTCCAATCTTTCTTTTTTTTTTTTTTTTTTTTTTTGGTTTTTGGGTCACACCCGGCAGTGCTCAGGGGTTACTCCTGGCTCCATGCTCAGAAATTGCTCCTGGCAGGCACGGGGGACCATATGGGGCACTGGAATTCGAACCGATGGCCTTTTGCATGAAAGGCAAACGCCTTACCTCCATGCTATCTCCCGGGCCCCTATTCCAATCTTTCATTGCTCTAGGAACACTAAACAAGCAAGTAGACAGTTCACTCTGCACACCATAGTCTCAAAGCCTTGATGACTTGGTTTCTATCAAATTTAACTGAACCTCTAATCAGTTTCTAGATCAGGAACCATAGTGTTTCTGCAAGATAAAAGTTTGCATTTGTTTTTCTGTAGCTGCTGGAACAAATTATCACAAAAACATTTGGAGCTTAAACTAACAACACAATTTCTTTCACAGTTGTGAAAACCAGAAGTCAAACATCAGTTTCTCTTGCCTTCTTTGGCATCCAGAGACAGATAGGAAGGAAGGAAGAAAAGAGGGAAAGAAGGAAGGAAGGAAGGAAAGAAGGAAGGAAGTAAAGAAGGAAGGAAGGAAGGAAGGTAGGAAGGGGGAGGGAGGGAGGGAGGGAAGGAGGGAGGGAATGAGGGAGGGAAAGAAGGAAAGACAGGAGGGAGGGAGAGAGGGAGGATAGCCTACATACTAGATTACCTGAATTATATAAGGTCTATGTCAGTATGAATTTCATTTTATGGCTGCTTTCTCTATCAAGTCTCATGGTCTTAGCAACTACAAATCAATTTCTTTTTCTCCATCTCTTTGTCCACCCACTTCTCTTCTACCAGAGGTGGTCATATGACCATCTCACTTCTGTCTGAATCGCATCTCACTCTGCCTCTGTCCTAAAGGACATGTGAGATTTTTTTGGCTCACCCTAAACAATAATCCAGAATAATCTTTTTATTCTCAGCACATTACTCAGCCATCTGTGAAGACCTACTTTCATATAAGGCAATAGTCATCGGTTCTGGGAATTAGGATTCCTTGGGAGGGTGAATGTTTTGGGACATCTTATGACACATCTCCTTTGTGGGGAATCATAAACTCGAATACTATGTTTTCTGAGTAATACATTTTAAGTTGCTTCATAAAATTTCACAGACCACGCTATCCTCATAAATACTCATTTTCTTCTTATCCATTACTTCTATTCTTGAGTTTTCCTATTTATCCCAAACAGATGACATTAGCTTTATTTCACTTCATTAATAGGCTCAGTTACTTCTTTTTCTTTCTTTTGTTTGATCCGTTCATCATCAAAATCTGAACCCTCAGTAAATACAGTGTCATTCTCCCTTCTGGAAGAAAACCATAGACCACAGTAGATTTTTGATCAACAAATTAAATCTTAACTGCATATGGTTTTGGATTATTGATCCATAATTTTTCTGTGTGTATTAAGCTAACTCTACAAATTTCATGAATTTCCTGCTGCACTCTCCAACTGTGTTCGTATCAATTTTTTAGTTTTCTCTTTTTCTCATATAATCCTTTAATTTAGGGTTATAATGAAATATCATTGCATATAACTAGCCTAAAATAAGTTCCAAGACTTAAACTTTTTACATACTCAGGAATTTCCATGTTTTTTTAAATTAATATTTTATTTAAGTAACATGATTATAGTTGGGTTACAGTCACAAACAGATCACCCCCCTTCACCAGTATAACATTCCCCCCCTCCTAATCCCTGCCTGTATTCGAGACAGGCATTCTACTACAGTTATTTTTTTTTAAGTTCAGTAAATTGTTGGGGGTTTTTTCTTAAAAGATAAGGGTTAAAGAAAAAATTAGTAAAAGTGTGACAGTGGCAATTTCCATGTTAATCACCTCTATTTTCATATCTTTATTTCTAAATTGTGATCATTCTTTCTTCTTTGTGTACAAAATTTGCTTTCTTTCTAATCACCTTTACCCTAACTTTTCCTCTAACTGTATCTATGCTCCTTATTCTTATCTCAGAATCAATTAAAAATATGTGTATTCCTATTCTTCACTTGTTTATCTATGTTGACTTCTCATTCATCCATAATTTAACTTTCACTATTTCATTTAATCTGCCATGATAAACTCTTCTTAAAAAGCTCATATTTCTGAATAATTTAATTTTATCTGTTATCAACCATAGTACTGAGCACTTTGTTCAATCCTTTTTTGGTGGGGCATCATTTGTGATGGTAATGTGAGTAAATTTGAGACACACATGGATTCAATGTGGTGATGATCAGAAGGCATGTCACTGACACCAGGCATATACATACCTTATACGAATTCACTGTTCTGACCACTTAAAATAGAAAGTTCATAAATAATATTACATGACTCATTCATTGAGCCACATACAAATAGTCTCAAAGAATAAAATCTTAAGATTGCAAGTCTGTCATTCTTTTTTTTTTTTTTTTTGGTTTTTGGGTCACACCCGGCGACGCTCAGGGATTACTCCTGGCTATTCACTCAGAAGTCGCTCCTGGCAGGCACGGGGGACTATATGGGGAACCGGGGGATCGAACCGCGGTCCGTCTGTCCTAGGTTAGCGCAGGCACCTTACCTTCAGCACCACCGCCCGGCCCCAAGTCTGTCATTCTTGGTGTAAGGGCTCTATCACTTTTTACTCCCCAATTTTCCTTTAGTGGTAACCCAACAAGTAATCAATGAGTCAGTTAGACTGAAAGCTTCCTAACTTCTCTGTTGTTCAGTTCTTTATGTCTTAATCCCTGCAGTATCTATCATTTCATCTCCTGCATATGCACACATACACACACGTATATATTTTCCTTGTTTCATCACAATCATTGATTTGTCTTTATTTATGTGAATGGGGTGACATTATTCATGGAAATAGGTATATTTAGATAGCTTTTATTAGATTTTTACTATTATGCAAAGAAAAATAAGCAACTTTTTCCTCTACCTCATGCTAGATATATTTCTATAATGCTCTTATGCGTTGCTTATTTGGTAGGGTATACACAATGATGCTCAGGGACTATTCCTGACTCTGTGACCAAGAGTGAACCCTGGCTGTGCTCCAGTGAACACAGATGGTTCTGGAATGGATCCAGGGATGGCAGAAGGCGAAGCAAGTGTCTTAATCTCTGTACTATCACTTGAATCTCACTCCAAACTTCTTTTATGGGGAAAAGAAATCCAGTGGTGTTTAGAGACTTTTTCCAGCTCTAACTTTGGGGTGGGAGTGCAAATCTTTCCTGGCAATATTAAAAGTGATGAAATAGCCCTAGAGATTGAACCCAGGCCTCCTTTATGCAGAGTAGGAGGAGCTCCGCTTGTTGAGCTCTCTCCAGCTCATTACTTCATTTTTAAACATTACGATTTTGTCATCAGAATCCCTACAGATTCCAATTGCTTTCATTATTTAAATAGATGAAATGTTGCTCTTTCACCATAACTCCTCTTCTAAAAGTAAATAGAGTAGATTTCATCACAGCAGAGTTCTTCCAGGGGTCCCAGGTGCTGGATTTGTTGCATTGAGCTTCTAAGTTTGTGTACTGATGTGGTTAAGCTCCCCACCATGTTGACTGGGTAAGAATTTCTGCTCTTCCCTTTGCTATATGATTTGGGCACTTTGCTCAATCTTTTTATGTCTCATTTTGTTTTTTATTTGTGAAAATAATAGTACCTTTTCATAGGTATGAAAATGAAATGAGTCAAAAAATAAAAGTAAGTTAACAAAAAAAAAAAAAAGGAAAGGAAATAAGTCAATTCACACAGGTATTTGATTGGTAGCACTCTTTACAAAGAGGATGTAAAGGCCTAAGAGGCTACCTTTGCATTTAATTTAATTCTAATTTTTAATTTAAATTTAATTAATTCTGCATTTAATTCTGCTTTTTCACTTACTCCAAATTTGTCACAGTATGTACTGACTTCTAGCAATGAATGTTACCACAGAGATGTCAAAGTTCATCTAGATTACTTCTCTCTCTTTGTAGGTGATTAGTTTCAAGATTTTGTTCGTGTGTGTGTGTGTGTGTGTGTGTGTGTGTGTGTGTGTGTGTGTTCATTTGTTTTGGGGCCACACCTAGCAGTGCTCTGGGCTTATTCCCGACTCTACTTAGGGATCACTCCTGGCAGGGCTCTGGGACCATATAGGGGTGCTGAAGATCAATCCCAGGTTGTCTGTGTGCAAGGCAATAAATCAAGCATCTCAACTGCTGTGTTATCTCTCCAGACCAAGAGGATTTTATTTTTAGCTCTTAAATGCATTAACTAAGCTGGTAATATTCTATTATATATTTATCCTCATCAATTTTTTCCTATAAAAAAACAATACATTCTTCTGGGACATTATTTCTTTATTTTAGGAAGAATAATTTTTGGTATATATTTTATTTTGTATTCACTATGGCTATCTTAAGACTTGCCTTAAAGTTAGAAATTGAAAATTGTGGCTATACTATTCTATTTTTTGTTGTTTTCAATGAATTTTAGTAGCTCTTTGATGTACTTCTGTTTATCTAATTATATTTATTTTTATACTCTATATTGTATATAAAGCTATATTTAATGTAATACATAATGTGATAATGTAATATATTTAATGAACTATGTATTACTAAATGCATCTAATTTAATGTAACATTTTTCATATAATTCTGCTGATTAAACAACTTATTTTGAAATTTTGTATAAATTATTTTCTCCTTATAATAGAAACTTTTATTGAAATAATATTGGTGTAAACATATTTTAGATTTTAGGGCCAAAAAGATAATATAGGAAGTAAGACACTTGCCTTTCTGCCCATCCTGGCTTGATCATCATTATGGTTCCCAAACCAAAAATTAAAATAAAAATTCATTACCTAGGTTTCATATGTATCACATTTTAAATCTACATCTTTATATACTACCTTCCATTTGCCACCAGACTTCTAGTTGGAAAATTTGTGCTATTCCAATAAGTAATGTTTACTTTAGATTTTTCATGTTTGATTTGTTCCTTTATTAAAGGTTAATGTTTCTAATGCTTAAAATAGGAATGTCAACATAGCAGTGATTTTTTTTTATAATCCATTATCTAAAAACTATTTGGCGCTCACTTCTAGGGAAGACACTGTCCTCATTTTCCTACAACTGACCCAGTTTAGGGACATTTCCTGAGTACCCTGCTTCCCAAGAAACCCTTCAACACAGAGTAAACTGGGACTATTGGGAACCTGACTATTTAATTCTTGAGTTAGAAGTTTGAGGACTGAAGCATTGAGTTGTATCTACATTTAGATAGATGAGGGCATGTACAAAAGAAGGTAAACTTCAAGAGTAGTTCATGGTCCTCTCATTGGTGTCTACTTCACTGGAGTTTATTTCCATCATATAAAAATTTACAGTTTTTCCCCAAATTCAATGATCAAACTATAATAAAAACTATGTTTCTAAAGTTGTCCAAACTGGATTGTACTTAGCTTTCTACCTAACACAAAATAGCTGCATTTCCCAAAAGTGAAATTTTAAAAATCAGTGACATTTTACTAAAATATAATATAAACTTTTTAGAACAAGGCATAATATCCCTACAGAGGTCAATATGAATCTACACAATTTAAATATATGAATCTTCTGTGGTTTCCTTTTATCTTTTTAGTAATCTAATTGACAAATTTGTCTTGAACAAATCTCTCTAAATACTAACAGGAAAGATTGGGCTTCACCACAAAGAATTAATAATACATAAGTTAAAGTAAATAGAGTTAGAAACAAGTTCTTTCCAGTGGATTTTTTGTTATATCAAACAGTTTGTTTTATTAGATAGATTTTTTGGAAAAGAATCAGGTAAGAATACTAACATCTTCTAGCTATTTTTAATTAGTTATCCACTCATTTATTCATTTACTTAACACACAACATTGTCTACTTCATTCCTGGATAAAATTTTTTTACATCAAAGGAAAATAAAGATGGAATTTGTTTTAAATGTTAAAATAATTAAGTTTTATTAAAAATAAATCTGTAGTGGCTGTAATAACATTTTAGAATACGTAAAAGTAGGATAAGGGTTTTTGTCTTGTTCTCTAAAACTTTAGATGAAAGAAATGGGACGAGTAAGTACAGAAGGTAAATAGTACCCAAAATATTTATGACCTTTCTCACAATTAGTATGAAAATTAACAAGTTATCTCATGGAAAAGAAAATCCAATTTATGGACATAGTAGAAAAAAATCACTGACAAGACACGTGTACTGAGTTGAAGAATAAATTAATCAGATGACTTCTGAGGTTTTTCCAACAAGATGACATAATTCTAAAATGAATATATTATGTTTTAAGCCATTTAAACATAATGAGTTAAAATTCAGTGCTTTATTAAAAATTTCTTTTTTTTTTTCAAATAAAAGTCTATGGGCCTAAGAGGAAGAAAAAGAGGTAAAACATTTTCCTTGCATATGGCTGTGGTGGCCAAAATCCAGGTTCAAATCCCCTGGTACTGCCCAGAACAAATAATAACCCCGAACAATGGCAGATGTACCCCATCCCCCCAAAATTTAGGGCTAAAGAAATAGCACAAAAGATGCATGTTTTGCAATGCACATTTTACTGTTTTATGACAGTCCCATATTTAATCTTCAATAATGAACAACAGTCTTCCAAACACCAGTGGGAGCAATCCCTAAGCACAGAGTGGGGAAAAGGTATAAGAACAATCAGTTCATATATATATATATTCAATATATTGGTTTGGGGATCACACCTGATTGTTCTTATATATATGAATATGGTTTATATATATGAATAAAATCTTTAGACAAGCATCAGTGTTATTACTTCACCTTCTTTTGGAGGTTTCTGTGAGCATGGAAGAAAATCCCAGTCCTGCATAATCAACATGCAAACATACTTGCTCTACATCTTTCCTGCTTTCCTTGTGTGCCATTCAAGATCAGCTGAGATACACTGCAGTTTCAGACATATCCTGACAATGTGTAGCAAGATAAACCCAAGGCTAAACAGAGCTCTGATTAGAAATAACTTTAAGCTTCTCATACTTTTTTTGGGTGGTGGTGCACTAGAGGTGCACAGTATTTATTCCTGGCTCTGTGTTCAAGGATCACTTCCCAAGGTATTCAGGAAATGATGCAGTAAGATGTAATGACCAGGTTTAAATCCAGGTCTCTGGCATGCAAAGCATGTGCTTAGCTCTTCTAGCTATCTCTCCA
>PVKC010006663.1:0-30731 GCA_004027635.1 Crocidura indochinensis
GATTAACATCAAAGAAAATCTCAGCTCCTTCCTCATAACAGACCCTTTTCCAATTACCAAAGACCTACATTCAGTAAAGAAAAGGAAATAGGAAGGTATTTGACAGAGCTAGCCAGGAAATGCAGATAAAGAATATGGTTAAGTGAGTGAGACTAAATCCAGAGGACAAAAGACAAATTTCCTCTTTAATTTTTTCTTTATGAGTCTTTAGTACTTGCTATAATATAGAAGAGAAGAAAAATGAGTTTCAAATAATTCATATGTGAAGCACATAAAATTGCCAGAATTTGCACAGGTTCCCAAATCAAAATACAAAATACACTTAGTATTTTTTGCAAAAGCACTAGAATTTTTATCTTTAACAAGATAACAGGTTTCTCTTTCATATATTAAAGAATATTAAAATATAACTTTCCTTCATCATATCTTCAGAGAAAAGTTTGGGGAAACCTAACTCTCTTTTCTAATTATAGTAGACCCTTTAGATTGAAAGGTAAAATCATTTGTAATTAAGTGAAAAAGTCAGAATCTTCTTTTAACCTTCAATGTGTATTCCCTCAGAACCCTACAGAGAAATTACCTGACTTCCATCAAAGGGAAGAAGAGGAAAGGCTAATCAGGTATTTAAGATAACCATACAGTCATGACAAGAGAACATTTTGACTCTATGTTCTGCTTTGGTTCTATTTTGGTTTGCTTTGCTTTTGCTTTCTCTGTAGCTTTCTTCTCATTACTTAACATAGAAGCACATTGTTTTAAGGAAGAAATGGGGGGGGGGCAACTTAATATAAAACATTCTAGATCAAAGGATGGAGTGTCTTCTGATTTCATCTTACTGTTAGGCTTCTCAAATAGTGGGGCACGCCCCCCGGGGGGGTGGCGTAAGGCTCCATAAGGGTGGCGCGGTTTGACCTCGACAAACACTGTCATAACAAGCTAAGTTCCGTGTTTATGTCTCTGTATGTCTCTGGAGTTAAGAGTGCTGTGTCCTGTTTCAAACCCTATGCATTTCAAAAGCTATGCATTTCAAAACTTGCTCATTGTAGCCATTAATCCAGACATCACATCTGATTAAAAAAATCAGCTCAAATTATTTTACATCTTTTTGTTTTCAGATTAAAGTTTTTTTTAATAGAGATACTTCTTTCAGTCACGCTGGGGGCTCGAAAAATATTTTCTTCTTCCTAGGGGGACATGACAGAAAATCATTGAGAAGCACTGCTGTTAGGTGATGAGGTACGTAGGACAACCAGTTCTTAGATCAAGTAGTTGCTGTTTCCTCGTAGTCAGTATGTTCTATCAACCTGGCACAAATTGGTGCCAGAGCAGTATTAGGGACTCCCCGGGGGGAGGGGGGGAGTTTGATTCCTAGTGTTATTGTAGGGAACTGTGTCAGTTTTAAGGTTGGGATCTAGGGCTTGGGGTTAGTCAGCCGCTGTCAGATTACATGGAGTCTAAGTCAAGTCCCCATGTAAAGTGCTCAGGGTAGGAGGCACCCCGATATTATAAAACTTATGGGTGCTTATCCCTATTAGATAATATTTTGTTTCTATACATAAGATTTCTCCGCGTGTGTGTGTCTTTTTTGTCATTGCTTGTTTTTGTTTTTTCCCCAACAGAACCACAGAACTTGAATTATCTTGTTCTGCCTCATAAATTGGGGTGTGATGGGAGCGGATGGTACCAGGAGCAAACAGTGTCATAAACATTGAGTGGAAATAAAAAATGATCAGACCTAAAGACTCAATCCAAAGTCAATGACAACAGAATAAAGATGCCCAATCTACAACAAGCTATACACAAAGGTGACCTGTTACACTAGCAATCCGGGGGGGAGGGGGTTGGAGTATGGGATGCATACTGGGAACAGGAGTGGAGGGAGGACAACACTGGTGTTGGGAATGTTCTAATTCACTGTCAATACGTACCTTAAATACAACTGTGAAAACCTTGTAATTCACATGGGTTACAATAAAAATTATTTTTAACAACTTCAGGCCACATGGGGGCAGAGTTTCTATTAACAAAGCAGCTGGTTGGAAGCTTGAAGTTGAGGAGGGGCAGTGAAGAGAACACTTCAGAGATTTTGATTGGCTCTGAAACCGGAATGAAGATCTCCAGGGTTTCCAAACCCAAAGAAGCATTAATAGTGACTTAAGGTTCACTGAGCATAGTCTGTACCAAGTCTCTAAACTACACCCTCATGCATTCTAAGAAGAAGCCAGAAATGAAGACTCAGCTGAGAGTTTCACTCATGCTCCTGTGTGTACAGCTAACCTGTGCGTGAATTGGGGACTGAGAGGGAAGGGTCAGGGGAAGTATCAATTGAAGAAGGAGGCTCTTGGGAGAAGGAGGGTATGTGGAGCTTTGAAGCAAAAGAATTTTGGCAAAGAAATCTGTGAGTGGATTTGCAGAAATGTTGTGGATTTTATTCTAAGAAGGTAATATAGATCAAGAAAATTACCTTGAAAAAATACAAAAAATATTTTGTATATGAACATCTTTTCACTCTTCCTGAACAGGTTCCAATGAACAAGCATCAGTGGAACAGAGCCCTTCTTCACTTAATGTCCAGGCAGGCAAGAGCTTTACACTGAACTGCAGTTACACCAACAGCAATTATGATTTCTTCCAATGGTTTAGGCAAGATTCTGGAAAAGGTCTCAACAACCTGATACAAATACATTCAAATGTGAAAGAGAAGACCAATGGTCGAGTCACAGTCAGTCTTAACAAAGCAGTCCAGCACTTTTCCCTGCATGTGAAGGAGTCCAGGCTTCAGGACTCCACCATGTTCTTGTGTGCAGCAAGTACACAGTGCCACTGGGGGCCTTGCACCCTGCACAAGAACTCCCAAACACCGCTGCTCTCAAAGGCTTTAGAGCATACACCTTAACTTTGCTCTGAGCACAAGGAAACAGGAAGGCTTTTTTTTTTATCATACAATGTCAATTTTTTTAATTTGTCGATAGGGATTATGTTTTCTTTTTTTTCCTTTTTTTTGGGGGGGGGATTATGTTTTCAATGTCACCTACTTTTGTTTCTCATTGTGAAGCCCTTGTTCCATTAAAATTAGTGCCATAACTTGATAATTTAGTGTCAGAGAAATGAAAGTTCTAAAAAACTAAGACAGCAGAGTAAAATTTTTGCCTTTAGGCTGTACTAACGGTACTGTGGTAAAAAGTTTGCCTTGCTGACCAAGTTTAAATCCCCAGAACAACGTAAGATCCCATGAACCTATCAGGAGTGATTCCTTAGAACAGAGAGAGAAGTAAGCCTGAAACACAGAAAGGTGGGAGGAAAAATTCTTGCCTTTGAGCTTCTCTGCAGACTTTTAACCATTTCAGAGGATGGAGAACACAAAATCTAAAAGCCATGACCATAAATTTTAGTAGTGAAAAAAATATGTTTTTAAATTTTAACATTCTGGAAAGACTGGCTTAAAAGATCAAGTTATAAGACTTAAGGGAAATGGTAAAAAGACAGCAAAAAGAACACAATATAATAGAAAATATGGTTCTTTCTTAAAAGGAGATGAAAGTCAATTCATCTGAAACAAAAATAAAGTCAAAAGGATATTGACTAGAGGTAACAAATAGAATTTTTGAGACATACCCTGTAATCTGTCCTTTGTAGGGTTAGACATCTAAGTGAGAGTGGATGGAAAAGGTGGGATAGAAAGTGAGTGAGTTACTTTTTTGGAATGTCTATAAATTGAAGGAAGATGAGCTTAGCTTCAAGCAGTTCTGATTATTGTGTCTGCCATATCTACCAGAGATTACACTACTAGTGAAGCACTATAGAGGAATGATTTTGGAAATATGATGATTCATTCAGAGGAAGTCATCAAATTCTGTCCTGTGCACTTCAATATTTGAGCAATTGACCCATAAATATTAGCTAAAGGTGACAGAACAATGGTTTTAGAAACACAGGTTTTTCTCTCACAAGTCAGACTTTAGCCACTTCTGCTGCCTGATACCCAACATGTCAATAGAATATTTAAAACTGCACTTTTAATATGATATCACTTTCTAGGGAAAATGGCTATCCACTTATTTGCAAATTTATGACACTAGACCACTTCTACCCTGGAGGTGTCAAAACTCTTTTATTAATGGTGGAAAAATATATAATAATATAAACTTGTCTTTCTTCTGTAGTACTACTCATAGACAAGGCTCATATTTTCTGGTTGCTACTCAAAGTATCTCACACCCCTGTGTATCAACATGTCTACATTATAGCAAGGAAGTGTAACAATGGACCTACCCTACTGGGTATGTTGATCCTATTAGGCTTAATATTATCCACAAGCCACTAGGCTGATGGAATATTAAGATGAACACAAGTCTCATAGTACATTTGGATTGCCACTTAAAGGTTTAGTTAATGGGCCATATTAGGGATGGCACTCTGAAAGGTTGGAGAGCTAATCTTCAAGATGGCCTGTAGATGACTGGATAAAGAAACTGTTGTGTCTAGTAAATTCTTTCAAACTTTTACTGCCAATCATGAAATGTTAGCATAAGAAAAGAAAAAATGCATGCAAGTTGAGGCTACATGGGGGAATCTGGATGGTGTCATGTTGAATAAAGTAATCAGAATGAGACAGATATGTAGTGATCTGTACCATCTGTGGGATATAAAGAGACATAGTAAGAACACGTTCAAAGGCAACAAAACCTGAGAACTTATCTATGTATCTGAGCTTGGAGGTGGGGAATGGGGAAGCATAGAATGATAGGGCATTGGGGGCACTGAGACAATGCTGGTGGAGAAAACAAAACACCATGATGGAGAGTTTGGTGTTAGAAATTGTTCCCATGAACCCTACCAGTAACAGTATTGTAAATTATAGCATTTAAATACTTTTTAAATTTAAATAGTGTATGTCAGTAGATAAAATATATATATGGACTAGGGAGCAAAGAGGTAGAATTAGAATTTTCAACTTCAAAGTTTAGTGACTCACTTATAAACGTGTATATCCTATTCTCACATTTCTAAATTCTTTCAAACTTGTGATCCTTTTCCCTTTGAAGGAAACAGAAAAAAATATTCTACTACAAAGGAAAGACAAGGTTTTATCAAACAGTAGGTCATAAGAGCTAGGAAGGAATTGCTGCACTAGTAAGAGAAAACTTGATTATCATGAGATTAGAAGGTTAATATTATAATATGTATTGTTATTTAGTAATAATAACTCATGTTATTCAGAAATAAAGTGAATTAGTTATTGAACTGTTAAAATATAACTCAGAATAGGGGCATTTATTAGGGTGACTTTTAGTACTCTCATACCAAGGTTTGCCATAAACAATTTTATTTTTTAAATCCCCATGAAATACAGCTAAAAATTGTTGATAGTTAATTTTCTGTCATAAAATATTCCAATATTCCAGTCCTTCATCAATGTTCATTTCGCACCACCAATTTTCCTAATTACTTTCCTATTGTTCCATTTTCACCTCCACCACAAGCCTGCCCCTATTACAGACACTTTTCATCCTTCTCTCTCTCTTTTTTTCTCTCTCTCTCCCCATTTTTTCCTTTTAGGCACTGTGGTTTGGGATATGTGTAAACAGAAATTTTAGTAATTATAGTCTAGCCATGAATAAAAATGGGCTCAAATTGCTCAGAGATGAAGTTGTCAAATGCCTCATTAGGAGAGAATGCTAGACCAGTAGAAGAATTATCTTAACATAAGAGGAATGAAGAATGAACAGTTTAAGAAGTTGAAGGAGAGATAATACATATAAGTCACAGTCATTGAAACAACTAGAGCAGTTGTGACTTGTCTCACTCACTTTCTGGTAATCTTTTTAAGTCCATCTGAATGTCAATACTGCAAGGCATGATCTGTAAAAATGTTATTAATGTCTTATTCAAATCCCACAGACAGTCACTTCCAGACACTGAAAAATGCAGTCACTCTGAGGATTAATCTCTGGTCATTAAACACATGTAGTCTATACATTGTAAATTTCATGAATTAGAGTTAATTTCCAAATCACAACCCTCAACTAGTGTTGAAAATTAGTGTTAGTTACTCCTGCTTTTCTCTGTGTCATTTGGTATAACCTCAAATGATATGTTATAATTTGTCTCATAAATGTCTAATTCACAGTTTTATGTGTAAGAATCTTATTTACAGTGATTCTAGGAGACATTGATGGGTTATGAACTACAGGAAGAAGTGAAATGAGGATTTTTGCTTTCAGAAAGTCTGTTATTACTATGGGAATTCTTACGCATAAAGCTGTAAATTAGATCAGACTCATAAGTACTCAAACCAAAAGATAAGTGGTCAGAGGATAGTATAGGAATAGAAATTATCTAAATGAAATTCTAGGTTTTTTTTCCCCACTGTTATAAAGCTGGGCTTTAGAGAGTAAGGAGTTTTAGTATCTTCATTTAGGGCTGATTCTGAGTCTTAAGCTTCCCTGTATTTTTTTTCTGGAGAAATAGGAGACTGTCACTTACATACATGTTGTAGAAAATCCGTGTTCCCTAAGTGGTGCCTGAGTGCAATGAGGTCAATCCAGCTCTTAGGTCCATCTCTGTACTTATAAAAATGTATCTATCAGTCCTTCTAGAAATGCAAATTTCTAATAATTGTTTCTTGGGGTCTAAAATTTCTTTTTTAATATTTTGGATAGCAGAATGATAATCATGAGAACAAACTCATTATGAGCTATTTGAGTCAAGTTTTAGTTGATGAAAACTAGACAAATAGTTGTTTTAGAATTTTGTGATTCAGCACAAGTTTTATTTTTATAAATACCTATGGAAAAATATAAAGATAACTAGACATTGTATGTTCTACTTTCAAATTTAGTCAGTTGTCTTTTCTATCACAAATACATATTTATCTTTTCTCATTATTTTAAAATATAGTGAACATTTAGTTACATTAATATGCATGTATATTCTTACTGCCATTATTAGTTTCTTATATTTTATTTTTAATGTCACTTTTAAAGGAAAAAAATTACAGAGTATATCATGAATGCCAATGTAACCCACCTCTTCTGGTCACCAGTTCAGGTCCCAGACCTTCCAAGTTGGGTTTTACCAGAAATAAACTTCCAGTTCCCTTTCCTTTTAATGTTCACTCTAGAATAAAAGAACCCAGAAAATCTCATGGCCATTTTTATCTGCAGTGCTAACAAAAGCCCAATTTTCTGAAAGAGTAACAGAAAGCACAGACAAAACTTTTTCTCTGTTGAGACATATTCTTCAACCATCTGTCATAGCATTTTCTGGCCTACAACAGAAGTGTCCTCAAGCACAAAGGAAAATCCATCAGAGAAATAGGCATTCTACCCTGCGATAAACCGTAAGTGTCAGAATGACACTCATTTGTTTACTATGGGCAATTCTGGTGTCCACCTCTAAAGATAAAGAAGGTTGCTTTTTGTTTTTTTTTTTAAGAAAACATTAACGAAGGTGGCTGGAAACAAGAGAATCGAAATGGCATTGTCTCACAGAATCCAGCTCTGAGAGCAGAAAACTGTTATGTTCTTGCTGAGATCCAGAAGAGGAAAGCTGAATGGAGATAGGAGCCAGCTTGTAAAATCGGATGCTTATCTGTCTATTATATCTATTGTGATACTTTTTCTCCCTCCCTTTCTCCCTCTCCCTCCCTCCCTCCTTCCCTCCTTCCCTCACTCCTTCTCTCCCTCTCCCTCTCTCTCCCTTCCCCTTTCTCCCTCTCTCACACACATATTCACTTCTCTCTCACACATATTCTCTCTCTCTCTCTCTCTCTCTCTCTCTCTCTCTCTCTCTCTCTCTCTCTCTCTTTCTTCACAGTCATGACCCAGTCACTTAGTCTCAGTCCCAAGTCCCTCTGCAGGAGGCAGAGACTGTGTCCCTGAACTGCACTTAAGACACTAGTGAGAGTCGTTTGTTGTTATTTGTTCTGATATAAACAGCCTCCCAGTGGGGAGATGATTTTCATTATTCTCCAAGAATCTTATAAATCACAGAAAAAAATGAGTTATCATTTCTCTGTACACTTCCAGGAAAAAAAAAGATAAAGTATTCCGTCTCATGATCTCAGACTCCAAGCTGGAGGATGCTGCAATGTATCTCTGTACTTTCACAGGACACAGTGAGATGAGCAACTGGGAGAGGCTGACAGAAATTTTAGACATCAGTGTCTGTGCAGAGGTTGAGGCTGGGAGGGGGAAAGTGTTTGGTGCAACAGAAACAAAAAACCTTCTTTGCCCTCTCTTCAGATTAAAGTTCCTTCTAAAGTAATATAAGAAGCAGAGAGACAGATGTATGCAAACTGTAATTCTTCAAATAGCAGTAAAATATAGACAAATGTAGTGCTTTGCAGTCCTAAGACATTTCAGAGGGCCGAGGTGTTAGCAGAGCTGAAGGGCGGTTGCCTTGCATGCTGCCAACCAGGGACAGACCAGGGTTTGATCCCAGGTATCCTATCTGGTCCCTGAGCCTTCCAGGAGTGATTTCTGAGCACAGAGCTAGGAACAGGAACCTGAGAGCAGCTGGGTGGGACCAAAACAAAACAAAACAAAAAGTTTCTGCATACACTACTTCCTGCACAGCTTTGTATAGTATATATATGACAGGTTATACAACCTAAGTCTCTCACCTATCAAATGAATCTTTAGTATTATCTAGGGAACTTGTACTTCCAGGAAACTTAACCTTTATTATTTTTTAAACTGATGCTAATTTAATTGTCCATCCACACCCCACACTTAATTTCAGAATAAGGTACTCCTATTAGAACACTATTAGAACTATTGTTCTCTGAGGGACCTAAAAAATGCCTGAGAATAGTATGAATATTTCTCCCCAAAAAGTAAAAATAGAACCTCCACTGTGCCCAACAATTCAATTTCTTGGTATTTAATTCCCAAGCACAAAAACATTAATTCAAAAAATGATACATATATCATACATATATGATCATAGTAATAGTGCCTTCAATTTCTTAGTATTTTTGGTCATCACTCATCTGTATTATAAAGAGAAGTAATACATGGACAGTATCAAATGATGATAAACCCTTGACTTTGGATTACAAAACTGAGGTTACTAAGCAGTACAGGAGGCACTAGATGATAAAGAAGAATTGGACTGTAAGTGACCTAAAGACAGTGACTGGAAAATCTTAGGCACTTTGGTGGTTAAGGTACAGACCCTTTGTACCTCAAAACCACAGGCATTTACACTATTGTAACAAGTTATTTAAATCATATTTGAAAAAATACAGATTCCTGGGAAGACCTGTTTAGGTATAAAATAAAAATAAGAGAGAAGAAATTTGACTAAAATATAAATGTTTCACCTTAGTTATTTTCATGCCCAATAAAATTAGCTAATGTAATTACGATATGACCTGGAAAGGGCAAAGGTATCAAGAAGTGAGACCCTGTAACAATGCAGTCTGCTAAAGTGCTGTACAACGAAAGAAGCAAAAGAGTGGCGGAGGAGGGAGACGACGAGCTCCAATTACAACCTTGGAGAAGTGGCATACAAAGCTCATGTCATGCAACCCTCCTGCATAAGTGCTTAAAATAGATTTTAATCGGTCACAACCTTGAAGACTTAGTGACACGGTGAGGACAATGTAGGGAAAGCACTCATCTCAGTGGTGTAAGAGAACAGTACTACAGATATTTCATTTGCCTGTCACATCCAAATGTGCAGCCCCAGCTCTATCAATAACTGTGGTCAACAATTTTGGACACTTATATGTACTGAAGACTGATAATATTAAATATTAAGTATGCAATGTGCAGATCTGTACTTCCTGCCTCAGGACCTCCTCTGCCTCCTCAGGAACCCTCTCAGTCCATAATCAGGATCACAGCCTGGAAGTCTAGGGAAGTAGTCATATGTGCTAGCAAGCACCAACCAGTAGTGAGGAAACCATAAATATTCTAATTTCATACTTGACTGGGAACAACAGATAATCCTGAAAAGCACCCTGACTTCTCAGCAGATTCTGATGGAATCAAGCCCCAATGTTGTGTTAATCTTCCTCATTCTCACTCCTCATACCTAAAATCACTTCCTAAATAAACCACTTCCACTGGTGTCCTTGCTTGAGGCTCTACTTTGGGGAAGAACAAAAATCAAATCAAATCAGATTCTTTGAAATTTTTATAGAGAAAGAACAGAAGAGAGCTGAAGGTGAACCTTCCTGGGATTACTAATAAGGGTAGATGTATACTTGAGAACTATTTATTGAGAAATCTAAAATATGCTGAGACAGATAATATTTACAAAACCTGTATCTTCAGGAGCATAATTCTGTATTTTCATTGCAAAAACTTATTAAATATGAATTCTTATTTACTCCATTATGAATCTATTCCTCCTCTTCTAATTATAATTCATTTATACACTTTTCTAAAATGTCTGTTGCCATCTATTCTCTAGACTGATAATTAAATATTCAAGTCTTGGGACTGGAGTTATAGCACAGCAGTAGGGTGTTTGCCTTGCACATGGCCGATCTAGGATGGACCTTGGTTCAATTCCATAAGGTCCCCCAAGCCAGGAGCAATTTCTGAGAGCATAGCCAGGAGTAACCCCTGAGCATCACAGGGTGTGGCCCAAAAAGGCAAAAAGAACATATTTTAAGTCTTGAATTTCTTTTCTGGATGTCCCACTTGCCCAAATTTCTCCCTTTTTTTCATATTTTAGGATGGTCAAATTATATTGCTCCCTGAACAAAAAGTCTGAACAAAAAAATAGATTCAGTGGCTACCCTGCATAAAGCATTTGCTTCTGTTTCATGATGTTGATCTTTTCTTCCCTCAATAGATGTGTGAGAATAGAACTTTTTTTTCATGCTTCAACATTCCTCACTGTTCTTGAGGACAAGTGCTTCTAAAGCACTTTAAAAATTCCAAACATTTTCTTATTATTTATTTTATAATCATCCTATATTCATGAAACAATGCTAAGGAGTATAAAAATGTTATGACATAGCCACAAGAGGTTTCTTCAAGGAGGTAGTTAAAAGGTTGAAAGATAAGAGTTTGGGGTCTGGGAGAGTACAGATGGTAAGGCATTATCCTTGCATGTTTGAATTCTTGGCACCAATTTGGTCCTCCTAACACTGCTAAGAGTAATCTATGAGCACAGAGCAAGAAGAAATCCACATGTAATCTTGGTGTGATCGCAAGCAAAACAAGTGAAAAACAGTTATAAAGGCATTAATTAAGAGTATAATAGGGGATGTCTCAAAGACACTTAATTCAGTAAAATTGCAAATCAAAAATTAATATGAACAGAATGCTATGGAATAAGTATGTTATTTTTAATATTTTGTAGGTTAAATTTACTTTTAAATTAATTTTAATGGAATCAAAGTGAGATGCAGTTACAAGGTTGTTCATGAATGTGTTTTAGTCATACAATGTACAACATGCATCTCTTCATCAGAGCACCACATTTTCTGCCACCAATGTCCCCAGTTTCCCTCACTCTCTCTTCTGTCTGCCTCTCTGGCAGGCATTTCTCTGATCACTCTCTCACTCAATCTTCTGATTTTTTTCTATTAGGCACTGGTTTGTAATATTATTGTTGAAGGGGTTTATGTATATCATTTTACCTCTTTTGAGAGTGACTATTTCCAACTATCATTTCCATATCATTTCTCTTCTCTGTCCTAACTGTAATTCCCTGCTTTTTGTGGCAAGCTTCCCATCTGGTCCTTGCTTCTATCATCTTTGGAACTATCTCTCGTGTGTGTGTGTGTGTGTGTGTGTGTGTGTGTGTGTGTGTGTGTGTGTGTGTGTGTGTGTGTATCACCAATGAGAGCAATCATTCTATGTCTATTCTTTTCCCTCTAATGCATTTCACTTGGCAAAATACTCTTCATATCTATCTATGTATAAGCAAATTATATTACTTCATTTTTCTAACAACTTTATAGTATTCCTTTATGTAGTTGTACCACCGTTTCTTTATCCACTTATTTGTTCTCAGGCACTTGGCTTGGTTTCAGATTCTAGCTATTGTGAATAATGCAGGAATGAACATAGGAGTGTAGATACCTTTTCTGCATTATGCTTTTGAGTCCCTAGGGTATATTCTCAGGACCAAGATTTCTGGGTCATATGGAAGTTCAATTTCTAGTTTTTGAGGAATATCCATATCGTTTTCCCAAAAGGCTGGGCTAATATACATTTTCATCATTTGTGGATAAGAGTCCCTTTCTCTCCACACTCCAGCAAGCATTGGTTATTTTTGTTCTTTTTTATGTATACCAGTCTCTGTGGTATGACATGATATGTCATTGTTGTTTTGATTTGTGTATTTCCCTGATAATTGTGTGAAGCAGTTTTCATGTGCCTTTTGGTCATCTGTATTTCTTTTTTGAGAAAGTTTCTATTCATAATTCTGGTCACTTTTGGATAAGGTTAGATTTATTTTTGAAGTTCTCTTGGTGCCTTATATAACAGATATGTATGTATATCTAATAAAATAATGATGGGCATTAGGTGAATAATTTCTCCCAATCTGTGAGTAGTCTTTGTGAACTTGTCATCATTTTCTTAGAGTTGCAGAAGCATCTATTTTAACATAGTTCATAGTTGTTTAGATTGTTTTTATTTATTCGGTCAATGGTTTTCATCCTTGAAGATTCCTAGACTCAATGTTATGGAGAGCTCTGTCTACCATTTCTTATACCTTATGGTTTCTGGTCTAATATAAAGTTTCTTTAATAAATTTTTATTTGACTTTGATGCATGGTATTAAAGAGAGGTCAGAGTTCATTTTTTGCATATAGATTACCAGTTTTTCCAATAGCACTTACGTTTGAAGAAGTTTACCTAGCTTCATGTTTCATATATATGACATTTGTTTTATATATTATTATATATAATATATTATATATTAATATTTGTAAATATATAATATATTTATATTTTATACATACTTCATATTTCTTGCTCATTTATCAAAGATTAATTTATCATATATTTGAGATTTAGTCTCAGGATATTCAAGTCTATTCAAATCATTGTTCTGAGGGTCTGCTTTATTCCAATACCATGCTTTTTTATGGCTACTGCTTTATAGTACAGTTTAAATTTGGGGAAATGATGCCTCCCAACTTCTTCCCATGGGGGTTTATAGTTCCATATGAATTTTAGAAGTGGTTGATCTATGTCTTTGAAAATACCATGGGTATTCTTATAGAAATTTCACTAAATCTGTACAATGTTTTCAGGAGAATTATCATTTTAATTATGTCAATCCTCACAATCCATGAACAGGGGATGTATTTCTATTTTGCATATGTGCCCTATTCTATTTCTTGAAGTAGTGTTTTTTTTATTTTTTATTTTTATTTATTTATTTATTTTTTTTTTTTTTGGTTTTTGGGCCACACCCCGTTACCTGAGCGTAACGGGTTACTCCTGGCTATTCGCTCAGAAGTCGCTCCTGGCAGGCACGGGGAACCATATGGGGAACCGGGGGATCGAACCGTGGTCTGTCCTAGGTTAACGCAGGCAAGACAAGCGCCTTACCTACAGCGCCACCGCCCGGCCCCTTGAAGTAGTGTTTTGCCATTTCCTTTGTATACATTTTTCACCTCTTTAGTTAAGTTGAATCTGAGGTACCTGATTTTATGAGGCACAATTGTGAATGGTATTGTTTTTCTTTAAATCTGTATCTTCTCTTTAAATTTTTTGTATGTAGAAAGACATGGATTGTTAAGTATTACATTTATAGTTTGTCACTTTACTAAAATTCTATTATTTCTAGAAGCATTTCTATAGTCTCTTGAGGGTTTTCTAAATATAGTATCATGTCATCTGCAAACAGTGACTTCTTCCTTCCTAAGAGGATGCCCGTGATATATTTTTCTTGCCTAATTGTTCTGGCAAGTAGTTCCAGTATGATATTGAATAGAAGTGGTGAAAGTGAGCAACCTTATTTTGTGCCAGATGTTAGAGAAAAGGATTTTAGCTTTTCCCCATTTGGTAAAATGTTTGCTATGAAATTGTGGTAAATGACTTTGACTACATTGAAAAAAGTTCCTTCAATTCCCAGCTTGTTGAAAATCAGACACCACTCAAGTCCCAAAGAAACAAGTTAAATTCCTCTTAACACCTAGAACAAAAGTGCTGCTTTTTAATAAACTATTTCCCCTTCTATCTTACTTTCTGCTTAATATCCTGTAATATGGCATACTCATCATTTATAAACTTTCTAAATAGCCCTAATCTGCTCTACTTCACACAACCAGATGCAAACCTAAAAATACAAAGACAGTTACCATTTGGTTATGGAATCTGCTTATTTTTTATTTATCTATTGGTTTTTAGGTCACACCTGGCAGTGCTCAGGGGTTACTCCTGGCTCCGTGCTCAGAAATCATTCCTGGTGGGCATGGGGACAATATGGGATGCCAGGATTTGAACCAATGACCTTCTGTGTGAAGGCAAACGCCCCAGCTCCATGCTATCTCTCTGGCCCCGAATTTGTTTATTTTTAAGAAAAAGATTTTCTGTCCATCTCCATTTTGTCCACTTGAAACTTCTTTTATATGCATCATCTCATTTGATCCTCTACTTGACAGCCTAATCAAACATGACTGAGAAAAAGGGACTGATTCAGTGACAGACACGAAAGTCAACATTCTGATTGATTTGGCCCAGAGAATGAAGAAAAATTATGAAACAGCAGGATGGTCCCTCTTGATTGAGATTTTCACTCATCACTACAAGCACAGTGAATGCAGTTCAGAAGCAAAAACTTTCACTCCTGAGAACTTCATTAATGAAGATATAACTTATATCTTCAGCTATACTGACATACAAAGAAAAGCAAGATTACTTATCTAGAGCATCCAGTAGGGCTGAATAGTACAAATGAAAAAAATGTAAGGTGATAATGTTTTTATTAATTTCATATTATTTCAGTCAGGAAATGATAAACTTGGCAGAAATTTAATTGCTTAGTGACAATTATGCCATTTACAGCAACATACTTAGTCTACTTTGAGAAGACCTTGGTAGTCCTAAGCATCAGTGGCAAAATGTTGATGCTCACTATGTTGCCAGAGGGAAATTAAAAAACTGGGAGAGTTAAGACACCACTATCTATGCATCAAGTCTATTTTTCATTTAGCCTTTTCTTCTTACAATTTTATGCAGGGAGAAAATATTTTACATAAGGTAGACCAAAAAGGTGGCCCTTTTGTGGACTGGCTGACACAAACTCAGTTCAATTGATATTCATGTCTCCTTGAATTATTACTGGTTATTTTGTTCCATTGTCTCATTTTGTAAAATAAAACTGTGATTCCAGACCTCCTGATCTTTCTTTTTCACAGGAGGATGTATCCACAAGGAAAAATGATGTGTCACTGAGAAACTGTCAGATATGTGACACAGAATATTTCCAAATAAGTTTTGTATTAATTGCTCTGATTTCTCATTCTCAAAGTCATGAAGAAGTATGCTCAAAAGTCCTTACCAGAACATTTGCCATCAATATTATAAAGTTGTAGAGCTTTTAAACACAACTAAAGCATTCAATCAAATGAGAGTACAGGTAGATAGCAAAAGCCCGATTCTGACTTTCTCAAGTTCCTTAAAGTTTTTGTTTTGTCTTTATCATTATTTTGAAGTCTTGATAAAATAACTAAATACAGTAGTCATCAAAGAATTATATAGCCAAACTATGTATTATGGTAATCCAGAACCACTATGATATATATCCAGAACCACTTCAAGGCCTGGCAGAAGGGACAGGTGGAAGAGAGAGGAAAGGGGAAACAAGGAGAGAAAGGAAAATTGACACAGAAAATTAAACTTATTACAGTGATTTTTCATTTTCTACCCACCCCATTCTCTTTGTCCCTTTATAAAATAAATTTATAAGCTCATCTCCCCCTTTATCTATATCCAGAACAACTTATATCATTGGCATTTTATTTTATTTGACATTATAGTCAAATTTTTGCTCTGGTGCAAAGTACAAAAACTGGAATGTGACTCAAGTGGTAAAGTGCATGTTTTGCCTAGTGAAGACCCTGATTTAATTCCCAGAACCACAGGATGTGGCCCTCTTATGGCTTTTTATAAAACACTAATAAACTTATTTTAGGAAAAGGAATGAGATAGGAAACTGCTTTGGGGGCAAATATAAACATACAATTATACATATTACAAATATCATAATTAATACATTATAAATAATAATTCAATTATATTAATTGTGTAATTATAATATAATTATCATATATTAATAATATACATTTATATATTATATAATGATATGATAATATAATGTATTGATATATATAAATAATATATTATTATATATTATATAACATATTTATATAATATAATTACATCTTACTTATTAATTTTGATTATTTAATTATATTAATAATTCATAAATAATATAAATTATACAATATTATATTAGTTCTAGGCATACAACAATGATTCTATATTTTTGTTAACTGATGCTCACAGTAAGTCAACTTACTATAAGTAAAATGGTCAACTATAAACTACAACTTTTCTTAAATAAAGTGTTTTTAAGTTCTATTCTCTCAGCAACTTTTAAATAATATTTTAAGCAACACTCAGTCAACAGTCTTTCTAGCATGCCATTTCTTGTAACAAAGCAAGAATGCCACCAAATATAGCCAATACTATAATCAGACCAGAATAAGTGATGCCTCTCACTGTACAGGAAAGAGCTACTAATACAATTGTCCTGGTTTACTATGGGTATTCACAAGGCCCATATACCTGATACAGAAAGTATATGCGTGCTCTTTCTGGCAATAAATAGGTCTGAGAAATAGGAAAAAGTCACTCATTTTTTCATTGATTTCTGCAATTGGAAACAAGAATACTGATACATTTTTCCTGATGTTTAGATCAAGAAAGGGAAAACTGAGTTAGAAATCAGTCTGTTTATCTCCCTGGTATGATATTCAGTACCCTTTCTCATCTCTTTCCACTGGATCCATGATGGTCCAACAGTGTTCAGGACATATTCCTGGCACTGCATTCAGGGATCACACTGATGAGCTTTGGGGTCTATATGGGGTACCAGGAATAAAACCAGGGTCTCTTGAGTGCAAGGCAAGTGTCCATGCCATCTCTCTGATTAGGATATGGAAATTGCATCATGTCTACGTCACTGTTTCTCAATATATAATCAACCATTATTCCTGATTTCAGACTTAATCTGACCCTATATTTATTAAACTTATGAAAAGCAAATTTGTCTGACCTAATTATGGAACAAGAGAACTAATAGTAGTGAGATGGGATTTCATATACTGCTAGTACTCATAGTACTCATCATTAAATGCTAAAAATAAAGCCCAAATGTTAAATTCTGATTATAATATAATTATTTTAATGAGGCAATCTGGTAAGAGGTGGACCATTTGAAGAAATGAGTTCTAAAGGTGAAAACAAGAGACTACCTCATATATCCTGAGAAATTGGGAGTGCTCAGGGCCAGAGAGATAGTGCAGCAGTTAGAAATTTGGCCTTGTACACAGAAGACTTGAGTTCAATCCCTGTTGCCTCCTAGGGTGCCCTGAGTAGAGTCATGAATGATCCCTGAATATAGAACTAGACATACACTCTGAATACAGTCAGGGGTGGCCAAAATAACAAAACAAAACAAAAAGCAACAACAACAAAATTATAATGTTTGGAGCCTGGAAAGAGCTCTACAATTGGAAAAATGAAAATTAAGTGGAAAAAATAAGGTCACCACTTCTCTTATATTTAAAGTTTCCCTAAAACAAGATTTCTACTGTTAAGACTGCTTGTGTGTATGTAATTTCAAGTTTCCACTTTGAAATAGTAAATTCCAATGACACAGTTCAAAGCTAAAATCATTAGGGCAATTACTTGTGCTAGAAAAGATCAAGAACACCCAAATTCATATTATTAAATAACAAAAATAAGCATTCACAGAAACACTCTGTGACCCTTGGATAATACTGACATAAACATTTGTACCCAAACTGAATTAAAATATAGTTGCTGCCCGGGAGATAGCATGGAGGTAAGGCATTTGCCTTTCATGCAAAAGGTCATCGGTGCCCTATATGGTCCCCCGTGCCTGCCAGGAGCAATTTCTGAGCATGGAACCAGGACTAACCCCTGAGCACTACCGGGTGTGACCCAAAAACCAAAAAATAAATAAATAAATAAATAAATAATATAGTTGCTGCGGGGCTGGAGCAGAGGCGCAAGCGGTAGGGTATTTGTCTTGCAAGCGCTAACCTAGGATGGGTTCCCTGGCGTCCTATATGGTCACCCAAGCCAGGAGTGATTTCTGCGCACATAGATAGGAGTAACCCCTGAACGCCATCGGGTGTAGCCCCAAAAAGCAAATATATATGTATATATACATATATAACATAAATATATAGTTGATGACAAATATTACATTCTCCATTGATGTTCCTGCTATATTTGTTTATATCGCATTCTTTATCATGAACTTCTCTGTTGATTTAGCCAAGTTTCTTCTATTTCTTACTTTTCATTGTTATCATAAAATGTTGATTATAATCTTGTATTTTTTTCTTTCCCATTTTTCTTTCCCATTTTTGTTGTTGTACCATGATGTTGTTGTACTGCATACATCATCCCAACAAGATAAAATCACCAGAATGATCACTAGTCCCCCAACATCCCAAGAACTCCTCCTATCAAGTGAACTCAGTTCTTTAAACTCAATACCAAGTCCATAGTTCTATTGCCTTTGACTATTTCTTATTCCTCTGCTCTGTTTCTATTTTTATGGGTATAACCCATAACTTTTGAGAGGGTTTAATCTAGAAATTTATGTACTTGTTCATTTATTTGTTTGTTTATTATGATAACTTTCTAAGTGTTTGAGGTTTTTCCACACATTTTTAGTTTTAGTTTTTGGTCCATACCTGCAATGTTCAGTGGGTACTCCTGACTTTGCACTAAGAAATTACTCCTGGAAGGTTCAGGGGACCATATGGGATTCTGGGGATCAAACCCAAATCAGCCACTTGCAAGGCAAATGCTCTAGCTGCGTGCTATCAATCTAGCACTTTCCACATATTTTAATTCATTTCCATTTTCTAAGTATTGTAGTCGAAGAGAATAATTATATGCTCTATCTTCTTGATTTAATAGAGATTTGTTTTTGTGAGCCCGCATGTGGTCTATCTTGAACAATGAATAGACAAAGTAAGAATTGGGGAAATTAGGGGCCAGGAAGGTGACGCTAGAGGTCAGGTGTCTGCCTTGCAAGTGCTAGCATAGGATGGACCTCGGTTCAATCCCCCAGTGTCCCATATGCGCCCCCCCAAGCCAGCAACAATTTCTGAGTGCATAGCCAGAAGTAACCCCTGAGCGTCAAACAGATGTGGCCCCAAATCAAACAAAACAACAACAACAACAAAAAAGAATTGGGGAAATTAGAAAGGGAATTCCTTTGCCTAGAGATATAGGATTTCTCTGTCCTTGAAGCTTAAAGCATACCGTCATGGGAGCAAATACAGGCTCTGCACACACTCATTTTCACACCCCAAGGTCTTTTTGTGGTGCCAGGAAACTGTCTACTCAGTTGTGGATGATAAAATCAGGCCTCTGTAACTAGAGATCTTGGTAAACACACACATACACACACACAAATACTTTTGCCTTTAAATTATATTTTGAGTCTTACCATTTGAGTGTGTGTTTACATTGGCTGTTTATCTGGGTTTTTTGCACATATGAAAAAGTTAGATTGTCTTTGTCTTATACTGTTTCAGTGTGTTCAAAAGCCTTTTGAATATGTCTCTAAATGAATACATTTTAATAAACATAAATTCTACACCTGTTTTTTCTTTTTGAGGGGGGGTGCTGGACCACATTAGGCAGTGCTCAGCAGTTACTCCTGGCTCTAAACTCTAAGCACCTGGCTAGTGGTACCATATGGGATGTCAGGATTAGAATATGCCTGGGTCAGCTGTGTGCAAGGCAAACGCCTACCACTGTGCTACAGCTCCGGCCCCTCTTCACCTGGATTTTACTGCCCACCTGATTTTTAATCTTTCTTACCTTTATACCTTTGTTTCCAAGAGACATCCAAAATCAACCATTTGTCATAGCAATTGAAGATCAGTATGAATCAGTTAAATAAAACTTTCATCTATACAATGTTGATGTATGGCAGTTAGACTTGGACACGCCCCTTGGATGACTCCATTAAATGACAGTTGAACTTGGACTGAACCCTTGGACAGGCCCCTTTGTCATGCTGGGTATAAAAAGATAAACTTGGATAGTTGCTAGGGGTGGGGCAGGATAGTGACCAGCGTAGGACCTGGGGGCGGGGTAGGGGAGTTAGAGATAAAGCATAGGAGAGATGCTGCTTGCTTTGTATCTTTTTTTTTCTTTCTTAAAATAGGGCCTCCACCACCACCTCTGACAGGCTAATTTTCATCTATCTGTCCCTCTCTCTCAGAAATCCCTGAGTGGTGGCAGGCCTCAGACTCTAGGAGGAATAAAAAGTATACTTGGTTTCTCCTTCTCTTTCATTTATGACCAAGAGGCTGCTACAACACCTGAAATAATCTAGATCACTTTCAAGTAGTTTGTGACTTAGGATAATAATGCCCTTACTTAAAACATGTTTTGCCTCAGATAACAATATATGGCACCTCTGAACTTAAGAAGTACATCTGGTCTGGCATAACAAGTCATACCAAGCTTTCTCTTTATAAATGCCTCAATTTCACCCCACAAACTGTACAGTTTAAGATACTGGCTGCCTTGAAGAGATTCGTGGCCCATCCCCTTATCTACTGAGAACTGCATTCAAATAATCCTGAAAGCTTTCTATGCTAAATTTCTAGTCCTCATTGCTTCTATAGAAGTCTTCTATGTGGAGCAGTCACAGTCAGTACATTTTGCTTGCTATGTTGAAATGTAAATTTGAGCAATCTAAAAACTGTTCTGTGGGAATTAATGTGTGGATCCATCACCAGTTTTTGATGGCAAAGGATTTTGAAAGGAAATTAATAGTTTTAGGGTCATGCGTTACTTGTGTTGCTTATGTATTATTTATTTCTCTTCTAAGAATTATTTGACTTTTCTTAGAGAAGCCACCTCCCTCTCCAGATCTGAGTGAGTCAGTCCAAGCAAAGTCAGGCCCAGAATATCTTTCTGGAACAGTCTGGAAAGAAGCCAGCTCATGTTGGAGTATTAGAAATTTTTAGAAGTAGAAGAATAACCCCAATTCCATACTTGTAATATTAAATATTGCAAATATACTTATAAATTGAGATTGCAAAAAGAGTAGGAGAATAAGAAGACACCTAGAGTTAATGGTGGAGGGATTGTGGAATTCTGGTGATGGCTGTAGAATAGAAACATTGCTAGTATAAAAATATTGTTAATCAGTACTATTATGAAAATTTTAAAAATAAAGCTTTTAAGATGAAAGGAATTCAAATATCCCAAATTTTCATAGGAATACACACTTTAAATACTATCTTTATTTAAGCACCATAATTACAAACATGTTTGTAGTTGGGTTTTGGTCCTAGAAAATATAACCTTCACCAGTGCAATATTCTTACCATCTATGACTCCCATTTCCCTCCTTATCTAATAATTTTAAGTTCAGCATGTCTTCACTATATTCTCAAGATTTTCATGCAATGCAACATATTAACAGATTCTGGGGATGAAAGTATAGATTTTGGGGGGAGATAGCTATTCTTTTCTACTTAACTACAGAAAAGGAAACAGGTTTCTTTCCTGATTGCTCCAGAAAAACATTCTGGGCATGACTTTGCTTGGACTGATTTATTCAAATCTGGAGAGAGGAGGTGGTTGCTCCAGGCATGCCAAACTGCTATTAAAAGAAATGAATACATAAGCAATGTAACACATGACCCTAAAACTATTAATTTCCTTTCAAAATCCTTTGCCATCAAAAACTGGTGATGGATCCACACATTAATTCCCACAGAACAGTTTTTAGATTGCCCAAATTTACATTTCAACATAGCAAGCAAAATGTACTGACTGTGACTGCTCCACATAGAAGACTTCTATAGAAGCAATGTGGATTAGAAATTTAGCATAGAAAGCTTTCAGGATTATTTGAATGCAGTTCTTAGTAGATAAGGGGATGGGTGAAAAAATGTCTTATGGTAAAGCCAGCTGAAGAATGTGTTAAACTGTATAGTTGGTAGAGTGAAATTGAGGCATTTAAAGAGAGAAAGCTTTTTACATATGGTATTTGTTGGATCATATGGGAGCTCAATTTTCAGTTTTGGGAGGAATCTCCATATTGTTTTCCATAAAGGCTGGACTTGACGTCATTTCCACCAGCAGTAAATATGAGTTTCTTTCGCTCCACATCCCACAAGCACTGATTGTTCTTGTTCTTTGTGATGTGTGCCACTCTCTGTGGCATGAGAGGGTACTCATTGTTGTTTTAATTTGTATCTCCCCAATGATTAGTGATGTGGATTTTTTCCTGTGTCTTTTGGCCAACAAATAGTTAATTTTGTTAAAATAGTAGATTTTGATGTCCCTTGAAAACAAAGAACTAAAGATAAGAAAGATGAAGACCAGGTAACAATAACATTTGGTGAAGACTTTTTTTTAATTTTTGTCTATTCAATTATAGAAGTGTCCACAAATGTTTGTGAACACTGGAAAAGTAAAGCAGGTCAGAAAATACAATAGTTCATGAAAACAAAGAAAGACAAATTAAATTGACTAAAGCAACACAGAAGTCCAATGATAAAAAAAACTAAAGTACATAAAATGCTGAAGAAAAAATGAGTATAAATATGTTGTTAAACATTAATGAAAACAAAAAAGCTAATAAAATATAGAATTGCAGGGTTGGGGTGATACCACAGTGTAAGGCATTTGCCTTGCACATGGCTGACCCAGGACAGAAGCGGGTTCAATCCTTGGCAACCCATATAGTCCCCCAAGCCAGGAGAGATTTCTGAGCACAGAGCCAGGAGTTACCCCTGAGTGCAGCCAGGTGTAGCCCAACTCCTCCCAAAAATAAATAAAATACAAAATTTCAAAAACGTCTTTATACATATAAAATGATATGCTATATATAATATTATCACTCAAAAACAAGCATAGTGACAGTCACAAATATGTGTGTGATAAGGGGAATTTTTGTTTTGCTGATAACTATGGAGTCTTGCTGTCCAATTAAAATAACCACAAACTACCTAAAAGTATCTGATATCAATGTAGGAATAAAGATTAAGCACACAAGATAGAAAAAAAAAGAGAAATAATTGCCATAAATTGACTAAAATGACAATCAGTTCTAATAGGTTATTAAGCACTCAACAAATTCTTGAAGAAAACCTACTCAGCTAAAAGCCACCCCAGATATGCTGCATGTTTTGTTTTGGTTTGGTTTTTGAGTTATACCCTATGAGACTCAAAGCATACTACTGATTGTACCTTTAGGGATCACTGCTGTCTGTGCTTTGGGGATAGTCTTATTACACCCAGTTGGACCTCATGCAAGTGTCCTACTCACTGTACTATATAGTTCAGATCCCACTGTATTTTTTAAGTATTTAATATTATGTGTGCATTTATATTAAATATAGTGTATGCATTTATAGTTATGTTTGTATTTCTTATAATAACAATAATCTCCTAACATGTGTTTTTTTCTGCTCCTCCTAGATGCACTCTTGAAATTTTAGTAATACCATCTATGTATACCATAATTATAAATTGATCATTATTTTAAATGTCTTAATATAGTATACAGTGTGCTCCAGTACACTACATTATTTTATTATGGAACTGTGCTCTCTCATGATGCTATCAGTATACTCTAACAGATTTTATAACAACATTCCTAGAGATATATTTATTAGCTACCCATCTTCTTTATGTTTTTTGAGGACATTTTACTTCATGCTTTAGATGAGCCACCACAGAAAAATATTTCTCATAAAATTTGGAACAAGGATTACTTGTATGTATAGTCGTGGCTTGCTTTTATCACTTGGGATTCACTATGCAAATGAAGCAAAATCATGGGATTCATTATTTTTCTTTTTCGAATTGACTGCTAAGAAGTTGAGTCAGTAATAGCTGAAATCTCACAAATAGTGACTGATTTCATAGATTCTTCATTCCAAACCTCGTGCAAAGCTGATGTTTCTGATTTTATTTTGTACATGATTTTTACACATTTTTGAATGTGTATATTCTGCTATGCTCTATACTCATTTCAAAGTTATGTGAAGGAGATATGAATTCAGTAAGATGTATAAATTAATTAATTGGAAAATGAGACAGAGATTAAAACAGAGGATTTACTTGATAAGGTCACCAATTTGCATTACCTTTAGGAACCTCTAGAAATATTCACAAGACCAAAAAGCCTCTCGCTTAGTGTTTTAAACTATCTCTTCCATTAAGTAATTATGAAGCTTTAGCTTTTAAACTAATAATTCACAATACTTTAGCTTCTTCATGTCTAGAGCTCCTTTTAGGTTTCAAGATGTTTAAATACATAGTCTGCTTAAAATTTCACTCCATATTAGGACTGATATGAAATCCTCTCTTGGATGACTCACTCTCTTTATATGCTTTATTTGAAATTACATCACTTATTCTTCTACCCTGTAATGGCTTTTGGGTTATAATGCAATATAATTGAGTGACAGTGAACATAAAGGAAACTTTAATCCTGTGTACTGTCTTCAGGACCTTTTGATCTACATAGCTGAGTCACCATTCTGGCCTGCTTCTTAGGTAGATAACTATTTAGGGTGAATGAAATAGGTGGAATCCTTTCACAAATTGTGCATGTATCTAATCACCGCAATATGTACTTTAAATACCTTGCAATTTTATATGTAAATAACATATATTAAAAAGCAAAATGGTGCAAACACTGCTAACATATAGACATTCTTTTCTTTTTTTGGGGGGGGCCACACCCAGTGATGCTCAGGGGTTATTCCTAGCTATTCGCTCAGAAGTCACTCCTGGCAGGCACGGGGGACCATATGGGGAACCGGGGATCAAACCACGGTCCATCCTAGGTTAGTGCAGGCAAGGCAGGCACCTTACCTCCAGCACCGCCGCCCGGCCCCCGACACTCTTTTTTCTTATAGAGAAACGAAGCAAGTACAAAATGATGGCAACCTGTTAATCTATATAACAAAATTGAGATTATCAAATGAGACTGGGATAAAGGTTGGAGGAAATTAAGAGGTGGATTTTCTAACATAAAGGCATTATTGGGAGGAATGGTGGTGGTGAGCTGTAGTAATTGTACATCAGATCATAAATGTTAAAGCTACTGTAAATATGTTTTATTAACTGCAAAAATAATTTTTGAGCCTGAAAAAATTGTTAAATAAAATCAGACTTGCGATGCTATCTACCATGGTAGTTTACAGAGGAAAGATGGAGAACTCTGAGATGAGAAATATGAGAGCTATGAGAAATATGAGTCAAATTATAAGGGATTTCCTGTTAGAGTGGCCATAGACAGAGCCCTAAAGTTGTTCCTACTTAAGATGTCTTGGAAATAAAGCATATTAATTGACAAATCAATTTTAATAAAATCTTACTTTATGCATAGGAAAATGCAATGTGTATTTAGACATGAGCAACCCAGGGAAGAAAATAAAAAATGACAAGGAAATTGAAAATTTACTGTACATAGATTTGCTGTGGGGCTGATACAAACCCAATGATTTCACAGCTAAATTTAAGAATACTTGGGTAATCACAAGATTATTTTTGTGGTGGTGCAAGGAATAAATGGGAGTATTTGGTAAGCCACATTTGGCAGTACTCAGGAACACTCCTGGCTCAGTTTTCAGGATCATTTAAAGTAAACATTTTCACTCCTGTTCTTATCTTTATCTTTCTGGTTCAGTATTTGCAAAGATCTAGCTTATCTTCATGGCTATGAAGAGGAAAGCTTTTGTGGCTTGGAAACAGTGAGAGATTTCTAAGTGCTCATCACTTATGTTAGTGATTCTTGCCCAGAGGAGTAAAAGACAGGAAAAGCTGAAGTAGATCCACAGAGCCAATAATTCTATGAAATTTTAAGTGTTCTCAGTGGAACAATTAATAAGGCTAACCAAAGGCTCCAATAGGCCAGGTTATTCAAAACTAATAGCCTTGTATTTAATCAACTGTTTAATTCGAGCATAAACTAGTCATAACAGATTGGGGAGAATAATATTAGGAAAGAGTCCTGGTTGAGGATGGTAGAAAATGGAGAGAAGCAATTTCATGAAAAACTAATTACTAACTAATTTCCAGAGATCAAACCAAGACCTCACACATGAAGACATGTTCTTAACACTAAGCCACCACATTTATATTATCATATTTGATATATTCATGATTGATAAGATCATTAGTCTGAAAAGAGAACACTGACTATTGCTTCTTACTTTCCTTACATGTTTTGAGTACTTTTTAAAATAAATTATTTTATTTAAAGTTCACGATTTACATAGTTGTTCATGACACATTTGTTTCTGCTATTCATGATCCAACACCAATCCTACCACCAATGTAAAATTCCTTCCACTTTTGTCTTCAGATTCCCACTCATCCCAAAGTCACAAAGCAAATAGTAAACTGTAAAAGAGCAGGGATAATCATCCTCATATCTGGACAAATAGCATTCAAGCTAAAGGGAATTTGAGAAGGGAAGAGGAATTACAAAATTCACTAGGGGATCAATATATAAAGAAGACTTAGCACTTTTCTGCTTGCTTTGGTTCTTTGGATCACACTCTGCAGTACTCAGGAGCTGTTCTGGCTTGGTACTTAGTTTCCTCTAGTGATGTTCATGGAATTATACATTAATAGAAATCAAACTGAGGATTCCCATATGAAAGAATGCACACTGCCCTTTAAGGTATCTCGTAAGTCAAGAGGAATTAAGACTGACGAACTTATCTCTTATAAACATATATACACCAAATTTAGGATCAGAAAAGTTCATAGAGTTACTGTTAATACACTGAGGAAGATACATTGATGGCAACGTAATAGTAGTGGCAGACTTTAACATTAGAGAGATCAACAGAACATAAAATCAGTAAGAAGCAAGAACTCTGCCTATACTGGGAAAACTAGTATTAATAGACATATATAGAATCCTTCACCACCATCACCCATAATTTCAAATACATAGTCTTGGAGCATTCTCCAGTATGGTAGTACATCATGTGAGTGTCCATAAGGTTATAGGAAATAAGGTAATCCTATTTACAATAAATCACCTGAATTAAAAAATACTCACCATGCATTAAAATTATGCCACTATGAAAAGAATTAGAATAGAATATAGAGAAATAAAAAACTATTTTATTAATAAATTGTAAAAATTAACTATATCAAACTAACTGGCCCAAAATATAATATAGATCATATATAAAAATTCCAATGATACTATTCAATAGAATTAATGATGCTAAAATTTTATTGAACCAAAAATCTCCCTAAGTAACCAAAATAATTCTGAAAAAAAAGAAGAAAAAGGATTATAAATGGCTACTGCTACACTCCCTGCCTGCTTTTATGCTTTCCTGCGTGAGGTAGCCATGAAGACAGTATACATAATCTTTTCGGCGTTCAGCATAGGGTAAGATGTTCCCTCCCAATAAGGGTGGAGGCTGGTTCCTGTCATGTATTTGGGCACAAGAGCGCACTCCTTCTAGCACATGAACCCCATCACAACAAGTAGTAAAAACTACAATACAAGTTTGGCAATGGGTAAACAATGCAAAGCAATACCATGCATAGAGAATGAAGGTGGCAGCTCTGATGACCCAAAGAAGTACCAATCACCTGATTAGCCCCTCAGATAGGGAGTTTAGAGTAGAAATACAGAGGATGTTCAGAGAACTAAAGGAAGGCATAGATCAAGCTGAACAGATCACAAAGATGGAAATCAGAAAACTCCAAGCTGAAGTACCAGCAGTAGATGAGGTGAAGGTCTCAGTGGAAAGCCTCTCCAAAAGAGTGGCAGTGACTGAGGACAGAATAGGTGAGCTAGAGGATAAAATGCAGAACAACTCCATACAGCAGAAGAGATTGGGGGAAAAAGCCTTAAAGCAAATAATCAGGCAATGGAAAAAATACTCAAAGAACGTGACCAGAAGAAAATAGAAGTCTTTGCTAAACTCAACAGAAACAACTTAAGAATCATGGTGCCCCAGAGACCCAGGAAGAAAATCCCCGTGGAAAAAATCAACAGTCAAAGACATCATTACAGAGAAACTCCTGGAGCTAGACTGCACACAACCAAATCCTGCATGCTTAAAGAATACCAGCTAAAAGAGACTTAAAGAAAAGCACCCCAAAAGCACCCCAAGACACATCCTAGTCACAATGATGAATCCCACAGATAGGGATAGAATACTGAAAGAAGCAAGATTAAAAAGAGAGATTACATTCAAAGGAATATCCTTAAAATTTATAGCAGTCATGTCACAGGAAACACTCAAGGCCAGAAGGCAGTGGTGGAATATAGTGGCAAAACTCAATGAAATGAATGTTTCATCTATTGCACCCAGCCAGACTCACTTTCAGGTTTGAAGGAAGTATTCATAGCTTCATGGATAAACAGCAGCTCAGAAATTTTACAGACTCAAAACCAGCCTTAAAAGATAAACTGAAAGGTCTACTTTAAAAAATGACAGGCCTAAAAACACACCAAACTTCTAAACAAAGATGGCTTTAAACCTCATGACAATAATTTCTCTCAACTTCAATGAACCAAATGCACCAGTAAGAGACACAAAATGTCAAAATGGATCAAAAAGTGAAATCCAACATTCTGCTGCCTACAAGAAACACATCTGAATAGTCAGAACAAACAGACTCAAAATCAAAGTTGCAAGCACTTATCAAGAAGAAAGAAGGGGTCTGTCTACATAAATAGCTTAATGACACAGCTTATAAAATTAGAAAATGATCAACAAAATTAATCCAAAAAGAGTAGGCAGAAGAAAATAACAAAGCTTAGAGCTTAAATTAATGAAATGGAAACCCAAAAAACAATCCAAAAGATCAATGACAGCAAAAGTTGGCTCTTTGAAAAAATAAACAAGATTGATAAACCACTAGCAAAACTCACAAAGGGAGAGAAACTTAATAAACTGTATTGGAAATAAAAAGAGGGAAATCATAACAGTTAATTCAGAGATCCAAGAGTAATCAGACACTACTTTGAGAAACGATGCCACAAAACATGAGATCCTGGAAGAAATTGGGAAAAAAATAAGAAAATAAAAATAAAAAACATTATTGTAATAATGCCAGAGACTACGGAGATGAAGGCCAGAAGGACCGGCTTGCAATATAAAGCTCACCACAAAGAGTGGTGAATGCAGTTAGAGAAATGACTACACTAAGAACTATCACAACAATGTTAATGAGTGAGAGAAGTAGAATGCCTATCTCCAATACAGACTGAGGGGCAGGGTAATGGGAGGCATTGATGATGGGAATGTTGTACTGGTGAAAGGGGAGTGTTCTTTAAATACTGAAACCTAACTACAATCATGTCAGTAAACAAGGTGCTTAAATAAAGATATAATAAAAAAGAAGGAAAACATTGAATTCCCCATATCTAAACTACACTATAAGTCTATAGTAATAAAAAAAAAGTGTTGTACTAGTCTAAAAGCACACACTTCAACAATGGAACATAAAATCCACACATAAACCCTCCAGTATATTTACAGTTAATGAATTACACATGAACTAGGTACATTAAGTGAAAGAAACTGTACTAGAAAAACTAGATAGCTGCAAAGAAAAATAAAATGTGTGCCTATTTCACACCATGTGCAAGAGTTTATTCAAAATAGATCAAAGATTTTGATAAGATCCCTTCTATCTTATATCTTTCACATTCCAATTTAAGAAAAACCTTCAAGGAATCCCATAAACTTCAATATAACTGACAGTTTTCTCAAATCTGTAGAAGTCTATAATTTACAGAGTGTTGAAACTAGAAAGACAGATCAGTGGTCAGAGGGACCAGATTAATTCCCAGCATCACAACCTTACTCTGAACTCCTGGGTAAACCTGAATGTATTGTAAGGATTCCCTGAATGGTCTCCCGCTCTGCCTTGCAGAAACAGCACCACATCACACCTGATCCTGGCACTATTGATCAAGTAATGCAGGCAGCCAATGAACCTCTAAGTAATGCTCAGAAAATCCCACTCCCTCCAAAAAAGAGGTTAGGTCATAACTATTATTGACTGCAATTCTGCACTTTTATCAAAGTGTTCATATTTGTAGATATTCAGTGTGTTAGCAGGACAACTTTGTACAGCTTCACACATTTAAAAAATGTATATTTTGTTACCTTAATATCTAAAATTTAATTTAAATTTAATATTTTAAAATATTTTTACCTTAAATGTTTAAATAACTTCAAAATATATACAAATTACCCTCATGAGTGTTGACATGTTCAAAGAAAGCTTCTATAACACATTTTAAATGTAAGTAATGAAATCTTATGAAATCACAATGATTTTGTGTTGTTCCTTTTTTAAAATAATTTTCCAGCCAACTTGTCCTGAATAATTCAATAGATCTTCTTTAAGAATCTCAGGGCCGGGGCTGGTGAGGTGGCGCTAGAGGTAAGGTGTCTGCATTGTAGCACTAGCGTAGGACAGACCGCTGTTCGATCCCCC
>PVKC010006664.1:0-30701 GCA_004027635.1 Crocidura indochinensis
TTTTTTTTTTTTTTTTTTGGTTTTTGGGTCACACCCGGCAGTGCTCAGGGGTTACTCCTGGCTCCATGCTCAGAAATTGCTCCTGGCAGGTACGGGGGACCATATGGGGCACCGGGATTCAAACTGATGACCTTTTGCATGAAAGGCAAATGCCTTACCTCCATGCTATCTCCTGGGCCCCAGTATATACTCTTATATCATAAATGATTTTGATTTTACCATTAATTATATCTCTAAAAATGAGGACAAAGCATATACTTTGGTATTTCCTTCAAACTTGCATAGTTAAGTTCTCTTCCCTTCAACTGCTCTAAGTCTCTCATCTTCAACTTTTTTTACCCTATCCTCCCCTTTAGCGTTTATGTTTTGGGGCAATGATTTGAGATGCCCAGGGGCTATTTTTGGTTCTATGCTTAGAAATTCCACCTGATGGGTATTCAGGGGACCACATATAGTATCATGGAGTGAGCAGTTGCATGTGAAACAAGTACTAATTGCTTTTTTGGTCACCTTTTGCACACGAGCTTTTCTCAACTTTCTTTCCCTTTCTACCCTCTATGCCTGCAGTTGTGAGCATAGCATATGTACTCAGTCAGCTTATCTGTTCATCAATATCTTAATTAGTCTTGATATTCCCGTGGCATTCTTATACCAAGGCATAATTTATTCCTTCTGCTTGTCAGTGTCCCACACAACACTGAATTTTGTAAATTTCATCATTTTGCAATTCTCCGTTCATACCATGTCTTTCTTTCTCTTGTTCTTGATTGCGAAATCCGTTCTTATTCTAGCATGCAAATCACAAAAGGAGAAATAAAATTTGCTGAATTTTTTGGTCACACCTGGTGATACTCAGGGATTACTCCTGGCTCACCCTCCAAAATCACTCTCAGAGAGCTGAGGAGACCATATGAAATACTGAGAATAAAACACACATGGGTCAGATGCAAGGCAAGTACCTGACCCACTCAACTATCTCTTTGACTCAAAGCATAAATATTTTTCAGGCACATTTTATCCTCTTCCTAATACTTTCTTTAGATCAATTGCTTTGACCTCTCTACTTCTTGCTCTTAGTTTAGACTGAATGGAACTTTGATAGTTTCTTTTTAGTGCTGAAATAAGCTATTTTCATGGCTTCTTGAGACCAGAGGCTCAGCAGCAGCACTTCTACTTTGCCTTCTTCCTATCCTAGACCTGTAGGGTCAAGCAGAGTAAATCAAGAGGAGCTGCCATCTGGGGAGGCACCAAGATGCATCAGCTGATGATTCTATGTCTGGTCTCCATTGGAGAATTCAAAACTACTGTGATCAACTTCTGGACAGACAATAGTAAGAAAAGCTCCCTTAGATAAAATATGGTTCTATTAGGGTAGCAAAGACTCTTGGGACATTTAATAAAATTAAGAGAAATGTAATACAAGACTCCATTATTTTGCACAAATATCCCAACTTTTTTTCTTTTCTCTCCTCACTTCTCTTGTTTCTTTTCATTCTGGTTTTTTTTTTTCCTTTTCTCAGTTTTTCTTTTTGGCTGCAATACATTCCTGGATTCAGCAACCCAAAGCAGACAAGTGAAAATGGACTATGTTTTTTCCTCCTAGACACCATGCTCACTCCCTTGCTGTCAGAAGTTAAAAATACTTGACTGGTGAAAAAGGTGAGAAATGGATGATTCAGTCCCTCCAAATAAAGAATGTGCAGCTGAAATGGAAGACTGGTCACATCCAGCACTGTCAGGAGTTGTTTTCAGGTCTCCTTTGCAACTAGGCAAAATTAAAGGCAGTTAGGAGCATGAGCTGCCTGTATCTAGACATAAAAATCTTTAGACAAGTGACAAAAATGTCAACCTGACAATTTTGTAAAAAGGAAAAAAATCAACTCTTCCTCCTGTTTAGAAATGCCAGAGAAAACTCATCACAGTGAAGTTCTTGTTACAAACCTGGCCTCTGGTGACCTAACACTTTCTTTCTTTGGCCTCATTCTAGTTGCCTTCTGAGGACCTGTTTATGACCATGCTTAACTCCCCACTGCCAGCTTATTTTTGGCTCCCCATCAGTCTAGGTGCTAATTGTGCTTATGAATACCTCTTAGCCCTTCCTGATGTGTTGTTCCAAACAGTTCACTCTTGCATTTAAAGATGAACTTCACTTTCCCTCCTAGAAACTGATACTCTAAATTCATCTAGATTATAAACAATAAAATACTTCTTTTTCCTGTATTGAAATAGCATGGCATGATAATGTTATGTAAATTTCAGGTTTAAATCATGAAAAATATTGTCTTTAGACAAAGCATAAGGTTTGCTATAAAAAGTCAATTTCTATTTTTCCTCATACATTTTTACCACCACCTTCTCTCCCCTCAAGCCTGCCTCTTTCAGGTAACCTCTAATCTGGTTTTATTTATTTATTTATTTATTTATTTATTTATTTATTTATTTATTTTGTTTTTTTGGGGGTTACTCCTGGCTATTCGTTCAGAAGTCGCTCCTGGCAGGCACGGGGACCATATGGGGAACCAGGGGATCGAACCTCGGTTCGTCCTAGGTTAGCGCAGGCAAGGCAGGCATCTTACCTACAGCACCACCGCCCGGTCCCCTAATCTGGTTTTAGACTCTGTAACTCACTTTGTTTTATTTAGTTCGTTTCTTTGAATTGTTTCTCTATAATGCACATGTGAGTAAAATCATATGACATGTTCTCATCTGATGTCTTTCCTCATATGATGTATTACACTAAAAATAATAACATTAAGATCCATTTTGAGGTGTCTGGGCCAATAATACAGTGAGTAGGTAGGACACTTGCCTTGCATGAAGCTGATCTGGGTTCAATCCCCAGTATTCCATATGGTTTCCTGAGCCCACCGGTAGTTATTCCCGAGAGGAGAGACAGGAGTAACTTCTGAACACAGCTGGTGTGGCTAAAGCACAAAAAAAGATACATCCATATGTGTGGTTGCCTCAGACAGGCAAACAAATCTGAGTAGTGCTCTATCAAGTAAATATATTGCATCTTTTATCATATCACTTCTCAATGAGCCCTTGGGTTGTTTTCCAACTCTGAATTATTATAAGTAATGACAGGGTTTGCTTTCAAATGCTCTATCAAGCTCCTTTTAATGCCTAATTCTTATATATGTGTCATATATATACATTTATATATATATATGAACACAGTCAATTTCATTTTAATTTAATTTTTTACTTTCCCTTTTCTTTCTCTCTCTTTTTACATTTTCTGGTGTTCCTGTTATGACAATGGGGACTCAGAGACATAGGGTTCAGTGCTTGCATATTTGACTTGTACATGTTTGAAATCTATTTCCAGAGATTTATTTTAGAGATGGGGAGGGCGGGGGAGAGAAAAGAAATGTTCAGCTCCTCTGTTGTTTGCTGTCTATTTTTCTTTGTTATATTTTCATGCATATTCTGAGCTGGAAATTCCTGTGTGACAGTATGATTTTTTAATTTTCACTTCACCACCATATGCAACCAGCAGCTTCTTTTGTCTTTGGGAGGAATTACATGTCACCATTTGTCTAAAATACTCCATCCATTATAATACCTTTTGCTATGTTTCCTCTATTGAGCTACCATGTCACATGCGCCATTCAAGTTATTAGAAATGAAGCTCAAAACTCTGTAATCATTCCACAGAAGAAATACCCTTTTAAGCACTGTCAGACTGCTTGACTTAAATCCTATGTTCCTTCAGAATGATTTCTACCTTTTCTTTCCTCAGTATCACTCACAGAAATACTTTCTATAAGAGAGGGACTAGGTAATGAAAAGTACTTATTCCAGATTACTCTAGCTTCATCCTACTTTTTGATGGAGGGTCTCCTTAGAGGGTCTCATGTGAGATATGTAAAAGACTTGGACTTCTAGGATTCCACAGGACTTCCTGGCCTATTTCTTCTCTGCCCTAGTACTCAAGGGGTATTTCAGGGGTACTCAACCAGTACTCAAGGATGGTGTCTCACATATTTACTTACTCTGTCATCATTAAGTAATCCTTTCCTGTGTCTCATTTATCAGAGAATTTTTTTTTAAATAACAGACCTTGCATTTGACTTAATACCCAGTTATTTGCTGTGATTTTACCTTAGCCATTGATTCATAGATTTTGCCAGTAGTGTAGAGAATTGTTGACATTTTAAAGTAAATTATCTATTTTTTAAAAGTTAAATATAGGGGCCCGGGAGATAGCATGGAGGTAAGGCGTTTGCCTTTCATGCAAAAGGTCATCGGTTCAAATCCTGGTGCCCCATATGGTCCCCCGTGCCTGCCAGGAGCAATTTCTGAGCATGGAGCCAGGAGTAACCCCTGAGCACTGCCGGGTGTGACCCCCCCAAAAAAAAGTTAAATATAATATTTTAAAGTGTGTATATATGGGTGTGTATGAGAGAGTGAGCAAGTGGGCATATGGAAAAACTCTTTTAAGTTCAACCCACTTAAATAAACAGTCAGATATACTAGTCACCTAAGCTTTTTATTTTTGGCACATATAAAACAAGAGTAAATCTGTAATACACTTATTAAAGTTTTTTTTACATTTTTTTTGCCATGGAGATAAGGGGAATAGGGTCCACAACCAAAGGTGCTCAGGAGATATTCTTGGTTTTGTGTTCAAGAATTAACCACCTGTGCACTATAGGACTATATCAGGTGTTTGACACAGGGTCAGTGAAATGCAAGGCAAGTGTCCTATCCCTTTATTATCTCTAGAGTCTTTAAGATAACCTTCATTATAAATAAATGAAGGTGTTATAACAATTGAGTGATAGACTATAGTTGGCATTTTCTTTGGGGCCACTGAATCTCACTGTTATAGAGTTGATATCTCAGTGCCTACTCGGGAGGCTAACAGGATCACAGGAAGATACAGTGAATTGGATAAAGTTTGAGACAGCATTTGAAAAAATGGAATAGCACTATTAAGAAGCCATAGATGTAGTGGAAGACTTCCTCAGTACATAAGAGACTGTTAACACATGCCTGCTGTAATACACAAAGAATCAAGGAAAGACTTTGGACTGGTCTATAATATCTAGCTCTAGTTTGGGCACTATTTCTAATCTGTCATATGATTCCTAAGTCACCTTTATGTTTTAGATTTTACTTGTCTTATTTACAACTGATTAAGTTGCACTTGAGGTACTTTTAATTCTAAAGTTCCACGTCTCTAAACTAAATTCTAAAAATATTTATTAAGGTCCATATTGTCCAAGGAAATATAGTATTAAGTTATTTGGATGGGAAAAAAATAACAATAGGCTTACCCATCTCATTTCCTGAAGACATAAGTTGGATTCAAGAAGAAAATGTATTTAGATGTTCTATTCTTTCTGTGCAGATATAAGTATGCGGTACAAAGACTATGAAGGAATAAAATACAATCCTTGCATTCAAATAAGCTGAATATTTTTTAGATGACATGTACTCTGCCCCATGTTCTCTGTCTCCCACCTTATCCCAAAGAAGGCTATCGATGCATAGAAGGGAGACATTTTAGAGGCCATAGTGAATTTCAGACTCATCAACAACCCAGAATCTTCTATAAAAAGCATTTGTTCTACCCCTTAAAATGATAGTTCTAATCGTTACTATTATAACCTTCTTATTACTCACTTCACAAATGATTAGCATGTATGGTGCCTTTTGCAGATGGGAAATATATTCTTCTCAGACAGTTTACATAAATGTGGCTCCTCTGACCACTATCTAAAGAAAGACCTTATTTTTGTTGACTGTTACAATACTTGGCAGGGACTTTGTCTCCTTATGCTACCAATCAATGGATGCCCTGCAGAAATATTTATCTATGCCTATGTACAATTTGCTGAGAAATTCCTGAGAACCTTTCCAGAACAATGCTTCTCTCTGGACATTTACCAGGAAAGAGGGCTCTCTGGGAGGCACTGTCTTAATAGGCCCAGGCTGTTAAGACAGCATTTATTTCTTCTTGTTTAAAACACAGCTCCATATGTGTGAGCTGCCTCTGGCACTGGGTCATAAGACATCCTATTTTTGTTAAGATTGTTCTGGTTTTCACTACTTTTTCTCTTCAAAAGTGTCCTGAGAAGTCCTTCTGAGTGGCAATGTGTCCCTTATAAAAAGTCAAACTACTGATGTCTGATCACGGCACTTGAATTGAGACTCTATAGTGGAATGTTCAGAAGACTAGTTGCCCATGGCTCTGTCAAGGCTTAGCAAGCCTTGACTCTCCACCACAGATGTTCTTACTTAATTGGCCTAATGAGTTCAGGCTGATGTGACCAAGCAATCAATCAGATCTGTTATGAGGGATTGAGAAAAGGGTTTAGGGAAGTAAAAAGGCATTTGGCAAATTGACTAAAGGTCGTGGGAGCTGGGAAATCTTGATTTAACAATTGGGTATTTGCTTTTTATCCCCCTCCTCCCACCCCACCTCTTGAATACTAAGTCTTTACAAAACCTACTTAGAAGTACTTGTTTGCTCTTGTTATATTAGAATTCATTTTACAGTTCCTCCTCTGTTTTAATTCATATGTGCTTTTCTTTCTCTTACATACAGTAAGTCAGGAATTCTTTCTTGCCTGAAACACTCAAGAACCAAAGAAAGTCTGCTGTATAGAAGAGTACATAAAATATTCCTATAGAATTCTTGCTACCCAGGAAGAAAACTAATAGATTCTGTGAAAAAAAAATATATATGTAATATAAGTAAATATAAGCTTTAACATTTAACATGTAATATTGGTTCCATTTGAACACAAGCCACTTCAGTCTTGTTTATTTAGTGAAGAAGTGATTGGCCAATAAGGGAATTTAGTATGTGGATTTTCCCCCCTTCCCCACCCTCTTTTAAAATAGCTATTAGAGAAAGGAAGTCTCTGGGTCACCTGAGGCCAGTAACTGAAACTGCTTGTGACATTCTTCAGCTCTTGGAAGGTTAGAAATGGGGTGAATTAATCAAGCTTGGCTGGTTTTCCAGTTGACTGGCTGTGTCTGAGGTAAATTTGAGTACCCTGTAGAATGGGATGTGGTGTTCTCCTTTTCATTTACAAATATCAAGGGCTTGGTTTTGTCTTTAAAAAGGCTGACTTTGTTTCTGAACCTTGGCCAAAGTTCTAAAATAGGTGTGAATTCGTTCCTCAACTCTTGGAGCACAACATGTTATATTCCTTTATGGTTAAATAAACCTCTCTATGGCTTCTTATTCTCTGCAAAGTTATTGAAAATTAAATCCCACCCAATTTTGCTCCACAACTCCTTGAGTCATTCAAGAAATTGGACGTGGGCTTATACTTATTAGATGATATGAGAAAAGACCTCTGATCCTTATTTTAAAATGGCTTATTGAAAAACAATGAATTTGGTATGCCATTATATGTGTATGATGTGATCATGAAGTCTTCAGTCCACTCTGGGTCATAAAGCCGAGTGTCATGATCTAAGTTTCATGCTACATCATCTGCCTTCCCACATACTACAGGGAATCATGGCCCACTGGGATACACTCACTTTTTTTTTTTTTTTTTTTTTTTTTTAGAAACTCTTGCACAATTCAGTGCTTTACTTTTGGAACTTAAAACCTATGCAAACCTTTTTTTGCATATAGGTTGGAGGGTTGGTTTGAGGGAAACAGTCATAAACCCTTGTTTTCTCTTTAAAATAGAGGATAAACAGCTTATTCAAATTTTCTTTTCTGGTTGTTTTATTTTTGTTTATTTTTGTTTTGGGGCCATACACAGCGGTGCTCAGGGATTACTCCTGACTCTGTGCTCAGAAATCACAGGGACCATATAGGATGCCAAAGATAGAACCTGGATCTGTCCCAGGTCGGCCATGTGCAAGGCAAATGCCCTACTGCTGTGCTATCTCTCCGGCCACAAATTTCCTTTTTTGAAATAGAGAAAAAAAACATCCATGCCCTTCTATGATAAGCTGACAGACACAGTATATTCTTAATCCATCTTCCCTGCCATATTGATTTATTTTTTATTTTTTCTTACTTTGAACTTTTGAGTCAGTTACTAGTTAAGAGTAAATATTGCCAGAAAATAATCTTTGGTATCTGTTTCTTCTCTTATTTGTTTTTTCCACATGGGAGCATAGTGAAGTTCTTTTTGTTGCATTCCGAAACCCATGTGCTAATTTATTTATTTTTTTTCTTTTGTTTTTTGGACCACACCCAGTGACGCTCAGGGGTTACTCCTGGCTATGTGCTCAGAAGTCGCTCCTGGCTTGGGGGACCATATGGGAAACCGGGGGATCGAACCACGGTCTGTCCTAGGCTAGCGCAGGTAAGGCAGGCACCTTATCTCCAGCGCCACCGCCTGGCCCCCTGCTTGGGTGCTAATTTTTTTTTTTTTTTTTTTTGGTTTTTGGGTCACACCCGGCCATGCTCAGGGGTTACTCCTGGCTCCATGCTCAGAAATTGCTCCTGGCAGGCATGGGGGACCATATGGGGCACCGGGATTCGAACCGATGACCTTTTGCATGAAAGGCAAATGCCTTACCTCCATGCTGTCTCCCGGGCCCCATGGGTGCTAATTTCTTATAAGGGGAGACTTTATGGTTCTGATGAAAAGTAGATAGTTTATATTTTAATTGTTATTTATATTTATAAAATCTTTATTTAAGCACCATGATTAAGAATGATTGTAGTAGGGTTTCAGTCATAAACAGAACACCCCCTTCACCAGTGCAACATTCCCACCATGAATGCCCTCTTTCTCCTTCCCAACCCCTGTCTGTATTCGAGACAGGCATTCTACTTGTAGAGCTACCTACTTCTTATTTTCAGAGTGAGTATATTGTTATCCTGTTTTCAACAGAGGTTCTCTCATCCTGTTTGTCTCTTTGCTTATCATCCTTGTTTATCCAGTCTCACCTGATATAATTCTCTATGGAATCATTTTAACTAAGAAAACATAACCTATCACTTTCTGTTATGACTTCCATTAAGAACCTGTCCTTATGATTATTATTTTGCAGTGGATGAGGCCCAGAGGTGCTCAATGCCTACAACTGCCTCTGAACTCCAGGATCATTCCTGACAGGCTTGGAGACAAATATAGGGTATCAAGGATGAGACCAGGTCAGCTGTTTGCAGGGCTACCTTTTGTAACCATACAATTTGTAGCCCTACAATTGCCTACCTTTGTACAATTGATCTGGCTCTTTATCACTCTGCTCTTAACACTAGAAGATTGTCTTCATTTCTCTAGCTTTAAAATAATAATAGGGGCCGGAGAGATAGCATGGAGGTAAAGCATTTGTCTTTCATGCAGAAGGTCAGAAGTTTGAATCCTGGCATCCCATATGGTCCCCCAAACCTGCCAGGAGTGATTTCTGAGCATAGAGCCAGGAGTAACCCCTGAATGCTGCCGAGTGTGACCCTCCCCCCCAAAAATAAAAAAATAAAATAATTATAGATGTACATTTATTTTATATTTGACATTTTTATTTTAATATGTATTAATTATAGCCTGTGACCTGTGTTTTGTCTATTGTTTATTGTTTTCACTTGATTTAAGAATTTATCTTTTTTATTAAGATAGCAGATGTGAAATTGTTATCAGGAGGAATTTTATGTTCTAGACATTATTCATGGTTTGAGCTCTAGCAAGTCAGAAAAAGATTACTATATGACATTATATTAAAAAAAACAAACACCTAAGAGTGGTATGGGGTTCAGAAGTTCTGAGAGATCTACAGCTTCTTTAGAGAAGGGATGAAGTAATTTTACAGTTGTGGGTGTCAGTGTGGTGATCAATGCAAAATCAGAGCTTGTTTTCTTATGACTGTCTTTAACTTTGGTTAAGATAGAGAGAATAAATTCTGTCCACATTTACCGTTTTTAATCTAAAAGACTGGGGAACAAGAGAACCCATGAGTGCCTTAGAGGCTACTGTCACCAGTTCATCCATCAGTGCATGAACATCTGGAAGAGCCAAAACTGCAGGAAGATCCTATGATCCAAGTTCATAGAAAGATATGACTCTGCACATTTTTCCTACACTGTCTGGTGGAGCAATCTCTGCCCTTTGTTTTTCAGGGTCAGTGTTCAAATGGATATTTGGCAGATAAGCTTTTACTTTTCCCTGGCTCTCAATAGATCTGGAATTTTTGCTTTGTGATGAGTTCAGCTCCATGGATTAATGACAACCACAGACCCAGAGCAAATGCTGGCAGAATTTTTTTTTATGCCTGGGCCAAATTTTAGTTTCATTATAAAATGTAAAGTCAGAGCTGGCTTTTATTCTTACAACAACATTTCATAGACAACTAATTTGTTCTTCTTCCAGATGGGTTCAGTGTTTGTGGCAAGCTGCCTGCTATGCTCCAGTGCTCTTGGTGTAGGGGATAGTGGTAGAAAAGAGATTAAAGTTTATTCCTCTAAGGGGAGTAGAAAAGTTTTGGGAATTTATGGTAAGAAATCATTGAATTAAACAAAATTAAACTAACAGAATCTTTATTTAAATATTTGCAGAATAGATAGGGATAAGTATAGGGAACCAACATCGTACTGAATAATTCATCCTAAGTGTTGATGTTTATCATTTTAAATACTTTAATTGTTAAGAGTACATTTTTTCTCTAATTAGGAATGTAATTAATTCACTTATGTACCCCCAAAATCATCTTTATTTCTCCTCTATATCAAGATGTCTATGTGTGTGTGTATGTATAGCTGTTCATCATTAGCTTGTTTTTCTGACAAGGGATCAAAAAATACATTTGTTATTAGCTACTGCAACTTGATTATGTTTCCAGTTTAAGAACAGGGCAGTAGCATAGGTTCTTTGCTGAGCCAAGTTTCTGGGCCAGGAAACAAATGAAATATGTAGTCCAACTCCTACCAACCTAGTATAGTCATTGGATGGTGACTATGTTTTCTAAAAGAGGGTACATTTTTCTGATTTATTCATGTACTTGTATACTGCTGATACAGAACCCATGCAACAAAAGAGGGACCCCTGGGAAGCAACTTTGGAACTCTCAGTAATTCCCCTACTAAGCTGGTATCTTTGGATATTTGCTCTTTCATTTCCTGCTTCTCTGTTAATGGGACTCCATTTTTGCTGCCTGCTGTTTTGACTCAGGAATGAGTCTATGAAGGGTGCTGGGTTGGAAAGTGCCTGCCTTTATCTCTGTACTTGTATCTAAATACCTGAAATTGAAGGACTGTCATTCACTCATGCATTTCTCCTGTTCCTTTCTAGCCACTGTCCGTTATGAATGGATGAATGTTCATTCTATTTTTCCTGTTATTTATCTCATTAGTCATAAACTGCATGATGGTTAAGAGAGCATATCTATATCTATTTAGATAAGCTTAAAGATTAAAACGTTTGATAACAGTTTAAAGAAAATATTGGGGTGCTGTCAATTTTTTAGCAAATATGTTCAGCTATATTCAAAACATGGTGTTTGTCTGTTTGCTTTTGGGTCACACCTGACAACTCTCAGGAGTCACTTCTGGCTCTGCGCTCGGAAATTGTTCCTGGCAGGCTCGGGAGACCATATGGGATGCTGGGAATCAAATCAGAGTCCATTCTGGGTTGGATGCATGTGAAGCAAATGCCCTACTGCTGTGCTATCACTCCGCCCAGATAAATGAGTTTTAAAAAATAAAAATAGGTGGAGCAAGAGGCAGGGCATTTGCCTTTGCATGTGGCTAACCTAGGATCGACTATGGCTCAATCTAGTGGCATCCCATATGGTCTCCCCAAGTCAGGAGCAATTTCTGAGCACATAGCCAGGAGTAACCCCTGAGCATCACCAAAAAAACCCAACCCAAACCAAAACAAAAATCAAATAGGAAAAGGATTATTGGAATTTAATTTAGCAGACGTTTACTAAAAATCTATTTGATTTTTAGTATATGCATGTAGGAATAGAATAAAAAATAAAAAATATTGAGACTCAAAAGTGAGCTTGAAACTTAATTTTAAAAGGTTTGAAAATCATATAGTATGTTGCACATGTAATCTAAGTATTGGAAAGCAGAAGATTTTAGATTACTCCATATATTCTCCCTAATTGACTCTTAAGACCTCTTTCATCCTGCAAAGTGGGCTGGCCTTTGGCCTGCATCTTTTTTCTCTGTGAGTGTGATTATACTTTTTATAACTTCTTCCTCCCCAGCAACTGCTTGTCTGGAATGAGTTAAGAGAAGATCCAGAATTTAAACTATATAAGGCTCTTTCTATATATTTCTAGGATTCCATTGATCTTACAAAGGGCAGACCTGCAAATTTCACTAAAATTAGTTATTATTTAGAAATAAAAGATGTTTGTGTGTAAGATGTGAAAAGAAGAAGGTATAAACAAAGTAATGCATCTTCCCCTGCCCCCTCAAAACACTATTTGCCATAGAGATAATTAATAGTGGTTTATGTTTTGATGTCTGTTTTTTTATTCACTTATGATTTATATGAATTTATCATAGTTGTGACACTAACACACACATATTCATTATTTTTACTTTGTATGAGCTTTTAGATTTGTAAGAAGCATAAGGATAGCTTGCTCACCCGGCTATCAACACATATCAACTTTAGAGTCCAAGGATTCTGTCCAGTAACACTTTCGAAGATGCTTTTTTTTGTTGGATATATACATACAATCAACACATCTCTATAAAATCTGTTATATAGAAGATCAAAATATAGTTATTTTCCCTTTTCATTTTTAAAGTTTTAACCTAAATATATATTGTATCTTCCAAAGACAGTAGAACAACGCTACCTAAAATAAAGCATTCAAATGAAAATATCTTACATGGAGTGATAATATATGCAAACATTAAAAACCTGGCTGTTTCTTAGTACTGTCACTCCCATTATGAGTGGATTTGCTCATGATTCTGCATAAGCACATCTTTAAACATGCAGGCAAGTTCTCAAGTTCACAGACTGAAGGAATGAGCCAAAGGTGATTGATTACTTGGAAATTTAACTCTTTCAAATTGGAGCTGTTTTATTTGAGAGCTTTTCTTTATTTTAATTTTGGGCTACACCTAGCTGGACTTCTGTTTTACTCCTAGCTTTGTGCTTAGGAATCACTCCTGTCAGGTTTTCTGAAAAACAAACAAACAAACAAAAAACCCATATATATATATATATATATATATATAGTTTTTTTATATATACATATGAGTTGTGTGTGTGTGTGTGTTTGTGTGTGTGTGTGTGTGTGTGTGTTGGGGGGAGCTCCCAAATGGGGTCAGCCACATGAAAGGCTAACACCTTATCCATGTTATTAACTCTCCAGCCCACACAAGTGCTTTTCTTAATTCAAAGCATACTGACAGAGTTCTGAAACATATCTGCTTCAAAAACAAAACTCAATTTCCTTCTTGTCCTTTGGGACATTTAATTTGTTTCATTTTCCTCTTCTAGCTTTTTTTGTCACACCAGCAAGCCTATGGTTATTTAAATTACAGAAGGTGACTTGCTATTTTCTCTCTTAACCATGATTAAATGTAAAATGGCAAAACATTTCTTTTGTGCAAATCACTCTTTTCTTTGATACCAGTCTATCTTGAAACAGAACAAATGAAATGGAGGCAGTTGCAATTACAAATATGACAAAGGGTTCCTCTTGTCACATCTTCAAGTTTTATGCTCCTTCCTTCAAGTCATGTCCTCTTTTCTCCCTACCCACCTTCTGTTTCTCTGTATGTCAGATTTTAACAAGGAAGAAAACCTCACAAGGCTATTTGAAGGGTGAGAAAATGTTAGAATGGATCTGAAGCTCTTTATTAATAGTTGCATAACAATGCCATGGGGTTGGTAGGTTTTACTGCATCTGTTAAATATTAACAGTACTTGTACATTCTGGGTATTGTTGAAGTGCTTGGATAATGCTCAGCCAATCAAAAAGAAACAGGTTTCCATGGAAGCAATATCAGGGATTCATTTCATTCACAATGAAATCCACACAGCAAGACAGATCTATAAAAATAACCCATATAAAAACTGAAGAAAGATATTTCTGAGTATTTTCTATGCTTTTAAATGTGGTGTGGTGTAGTGGGGTGTGTGTGTGTGTGTGTGTGTGTGTGTGTGTGTTTTCTATTTTAGAAATCATCTAAAAATATCAAGGCATGCAGGAGAGCTTCCAAAAAGGCTGGAGCTGTGCCCTTCCTGGATGTTTGTTGTTCCTTCTTTCATGTATGCATACCTGTGTGTTTTAAGGACTCAAGCTCTTCCTTCCATGGTTACAATCTTGAATATAAAGTTTAACCAGATTTAAAAATGAAAAACAATGACCTGTATGTCTAACAAATCTAGATTATTTTAAGAAACAGTTATATACTAGTATCCAAAAGATATATTTATTTTAACTCTCCCTTATGAAGGACTTTAATAACTCTGTAAATTAGCTATAGCAATTATATGATTTTTGTCAGTGAAAATTTTTTTTTGTGGTTTTTGGGTCACACCCAGCAGTGCTCAGGGGTTACTCCTGGCTCCATGCTCAGAAATTGCTCCTGGCAGGCACAGGGGATCATATGGGGCATCGGGATTCGAACCGATGACCTTTTGAATGAAAGGCAACTGTGTTACCTCCATGCTATCTCCCAGGCCCCTGTCAGAGAAATTAAAGCTCAGAGAGGTCAAGTAAGCTTTTCAAGTTTGATAGCTAAAACAGTGGCAGAACCCAGTTTCCAGTCAAGGTTTATTCAAGAGCTTACCATGGCAGGCGGCTGGGTGGGTGTGGGTCATGAAAACAATTGTGGAGGGAAGCAGGTTCTGGTGGAAGATGTGATCCAGTAACATTATTGAGAGAAACCTTATCAGAAACAGCATTATAAATAATGGTGCCAAAAATTAGGAAATACTACTAATAGTATTTTAAAATCATCAGGCTCACCTGATGATTAACCCTATAATCCTAAATTCTAAGACATGTTTTTATTTTTTGAATGAGGTCATTGATTTTACTTAACTATCACTGGCATTGAAATGTACCTATGTAAGTAGGCATGTGCATACATGTATGCCTGTGTTTTTATACTTCTACATTCTAACCTCCATTCTGAACCTTTTTCATTCTTTTGACAAGTTTTGTGTTGGTATGTCTAACAAAGGACTTGTTTCCCTGTTTCTTTGTGGCTAGATTTGAGCTCCAGTGATCATGAAGGGTTTTGAGGTGATCTGCATATTTCTTGAGGCTAGAACTCTGCTTGACATAATTGCTACTTCCATAAACATAGCTGACTTAGAATCCACAGGAATTTGAATCTAGGCAAAACCTTTTTTTACATTAAGCCTTAGCAAGAGCAAAATTCTATTGGTGTAAGAAGTACCTATTAAATAAAATCAAACAGATGAAATACATAGATGACAACTTTTTACCACTTATCCCCCAGTCCCAAAATAATGTGCCTGGTACACTTGAATAAATGAGTGAAATAAAAGCTTAAAGCAGTTTTCAAGCATTGTTCTTCAAATTTTAATGTCTAATTAAAAAACTTGCCAATCTAATTATTATTTATACAAGCAAATTAAAGATGTTCTATGCACTTAAAAGTCTCCAAAATGAACTAAAAATACTAAAGCAACTTTTTGACAGATTTTCTGTTAATTTCAATTCTTAAATTTAGCCTACAAACCCTTCATATGTTGGTTAATATGATAAATAAAGTGCTCTTAGTGTTTAGATTTTTCAAGAGCTATTTTATGTATGAAAACCTTCTGAAAACAATTCTTAGTGGATAATAATCTGGCTGCCTTATTCATCTTCCTGTCTTAATAAACAGTCTAGCAGATGTGACCTAACCTTTTCTGTATGACTCAGCACAAATCTGGTCTGGATTTGTAAACTATGGGGTAACAGAATGATAGTTTGTCTCAGTACCAGATTCATAAAGGACAGGCCTGTCAACTGAGCTTCTCCTTTGATTTTCCCCCCTCTAACATTTTCTATCATTTACACAATTTTCCCTGGGTTGGCCTAATAATATAGTCCTAGTTTCTGTGTCTAATTCCATGTTCTGTTTGCTAAGATTGATCTACTGGTTTCTTGGGGTACAGATAAGAAACATATTTAATCAGCCATGTCATGGTGAAATCCTGAATATGGCCTTTAGGTTCTATAGCAGCCTCATTTATCTTTTCTAATGTGCAAGAGCTTGGTTGAAGTGTGTTCTTTATCAGTGCTAGATTCCTTTCTTACTATAATCCTTGTTCAAAAGTGGAAATGTGGGACTGGAGAGACTGTACAGTGGTCAGGTGTTTGCTTGCTTGCAACTGACCCTAAGCCAAGAGTGATTTCTGAGCAAAGGGTGTGAGAACCTCCAGAGGTACCCTACTCTCAAATAAAAAAAGTAGGAGGAAAAATGTTTTGGTTGAGTTTCTCTCTGGCAGACTACCTCATATATGAGACTATTGTCATTTGCAGCAAGAATTATAACCTACTTTAGTATTTAAAGAAAGACACTTGGAAAGCATTTTTTTTGAATGCTTCTAGGAATAGTGACTGTACATATGTATGAATGTATATGTGTTTGCTTGAATTTCATTTAAACTGTCATGGCTTTTATTATTTTTAATTTGTGTGTGTGTGTGTGTGTGTGTGTGAACTTTTGAACCACACCTGGGAGTACTCAAGGATTACTCCTGATTCTGTGCTCTGGTGGTGCTCAGAGGAACATATGGGATTCCAAGGATCAAACCCAGCAAATGCACTACCCACTGTACTATTGCTAAAAAGGTTTATTGGATCATTAGTGACAGTAAGAAGGGAAAAATGGATATAATACATCGACTTACATGATAGTTGCTGGCACTAATTTATTATAATTTGGCAGCATAGTGATTTGTAATGCTCTTTCTGCACATGTCTGGCAATTATGGCTACATTTTCTGCTTGCTTTGAGTGACTTCAGCTGCTGGGGTAGCTGGTTGATGGTTATAATCCTGAGGAAATTCAATTGTGCACATTAATCTGTCTAGGTGAACTTTGTGCTTGACAATAGGACTAGGAAGACCCCCTAGATGTGCTCAGAAGCCTGGCAGATGACTTCAGGTAATTCTCATTAGTTCTATTGTGCAGTTCACTGCTCAGGCACAGCAGTACTGGGGTGACCATAGTTCCCTGAGTGGGGGTAATGGGAAGTCATGTGGTGCTGGGAAGTGAACTTGGGACTTGGCACAGCAAGGCAGGCACTCCAGCTCTTTGACATATCTCCCAGTTTCTCTAGGTGAACTTTCAAAGACTAATAATCTGGCTGCTTTATTCACTTCTCAGTATTTTTATGTTTTAATTTTGTTAATTAGGTTACCATAAGATACAGTTACAAAGTTGTTCATAATTGACTTTCAGTCATACAATATACCCACACCCATCCCTTCACCAGTACACATTTCCCCATTACTAATCTCTCCAGTTTTCCCCATTACTAATCTCCAGTTTTCCTCAGGCTACTATAACAGATGTTTTTCTTCTCTCTCTCTCTCTCTCTCTCTCTCTCTCTCTCTCTCTCTCTCTCTCTCTCTCTCACCAATTTCTCATTTTTCCTTTTAGGCACATGGTTTGCTATAGTGTTACTGAGAGGGTATAATGTGTATCAATTTTCAGCTTTCAGTTTTTGTCCTGAGTGATTATTCCTAACTATCATTGTCATTGTGGTCCTTTCTCTTACCTTGGACTAGTTCTACCACTATCTTCATTTCGACCCCTGTCTTAATAAACAGTCTAAGGTACTACTCAGATCACTGCTGCTGGTTTTCAACCACTCATTTATAAGAAGTATTTGAGATTATCAGAAAGCAAGCAGTCAGAGGGTGGAAAGGGAAATGACTCAGGCAGCCCTTTGAAAAAGTATCAAGGAAGGCAGCTGTTATCTTTCAGACTGGCCTGGGGCTGGAGAGGCAATGTTGATTTAACCAGGACAGCTGCTGTTTTAAAAGAAGGTTGTGATAGACCAAAATAAATAAATAAAAAATAAAAAGGGTGCAGTATGCTAGCCTCTGGATCTGCCATCAAGAGTGGCTGTCTTCCTGATGCAATCTAAAGGGCAGTGAAAGTTTAGCAGGCTTTTGGCCTCTGCTACTGGCCTGCCAGACTTTACTAGAAAATACCCATGATTAGAGAGATGTGTCACAGGATTGCTTCGAGAAGCAAGGCTGTTGTATCTGGATGAACAGATTCCATGATAGGCAGCACTGATGGACCCAGGGTACAGTGTCAATGGCTGAGATGTATTTTTCAGGATGGGAAAGTATGAAGCCAGAGAGGAATTATTTTAGGAAAATTTGGGAAGCCTGAGTAGATGGCTCGGGGGTGGGGTAGGGAGTGGAGTAGAAAGTCATAGCTTGCACTGACTTTGTCAACAGGAGGAAAACAAAAGGTGAAGTCAGGGCCAGAGTTATAGTACAGTAGGTAAGACACTTGCCTTGCTCTCCTCTGACCCTGATTCCATATGGTCTCCCCAGCCTGCCAGGACTGAGTCCTCAGTGTAGGAGCCACTGAGTACTACTGGGTGTGACCCCAAACAAACCTAAACAACAACAAGAACAAAAACAAAGAAATAAACCCCAAAATCAAAACAAAGGAAACACAATACCAAAAAATTAAGGTCTTGCTGCAGGCTGCTTTACCTTTGTGACAAAGAGATAAGCAATGAGGAAAGGAATACAATCTTTTATTGCTATAGACATCTTTCTATTAGTTTGTACAATAATTGAAAAGCACTGACTTTCTTGGCTTCTGACTCAGCATCCCTCTTAAGTAGCCAAACTTTTTAAACTGTTCTGTGACACATGGCCATTTCTGACTCCCAAACTAACTCAGTCTCTAAATAAAATAATTTAAAAAATATTTAACACCAAATCATTTGTGTTTGTCTTGTTCTAATTCTGTGCATCAGTTCTCAATGATATTTATTGGTTATTGAGGCCAACTCAACACTTTGCTTCCAAGTTATAAATTTCACTCCATTCATATATTTATTTACTAAATATTTATTGAAAATTTTCTGGCTGTCAGTTGTCATTTTAAGCATTAGAAATAAACTACTAAAATGTGGCCTTTGCTTGCTGTTTTTTCTTTTCTTTTCTATCCCTCCTTTTGGAGGGGGGCACCGAGGAATAGCAGGGCCACACCTGTTGATGCATAATCCTAGCTCTGCACTCAAGGGTCACTCCTGGTGGGGCTCAGAAGACCAGAGTGGGGTTGTTCTGGGGTTACCCAAGTACAATGTAAACATTTTAACCCCTATACTATATCTCTGGTTCCTAGAAGTTTTCTTTAGTGCCAGAGGCTTGTCTTGATACCTTGCTAGCACTCCACCCAGTTCACAGGACTCTTCATAATCTAGATCTAGCCTGATTGCAGCAAAAATTTCATCATCTACCCACTTCCCTTCATCCAAACATGACTTTTGGGAAGAGAAAATTTTTTTCATGCCATAAGAGCTTAAAATTTGGGGAGTAAAAACAACAATTAATTTTTTTAATTTTATTTTATTGAAGCCATTGTGATTTACAAAGTCCTTCAGAGTTGAATTCAGATATACAGTAAATCAGGGTCATTCCCACCATCAGTGTCTACCTCGATCCTCCAATGATCCCAGAGCACATCCTATACACCACCCTTTGTCCCTTGGCCTGCCAGTATAACAAGCCTATTTAGGTTTAGATGGTTAAAGTTTAGGTCTCTTGATTCTATTATTGTTGATTTTGGCTTGGATACATAATTATGTCCCTTTTTTCCACCAATGCATCTGAGACCACTTGGACCCTGACCTCATTCTTTTTTTTCTTTCATCTTAGTTTTTATAGAAAAATGCAGAAACAAACAAGTTCATGCCCCAAGTTTCTATAAAAAAAAAAAAAAAGTCTGGAGTCCTAATCTAAAAGATAAAAAGAGAGGGGTGGCAGTTTTTTAATGGATGCAGCAAGCATTGGGAAAAATAGAAAGGAAAAACCATTGGCATAGAAACAGTGTTCCTACCCATGAAGCATCTTTCCATAAGAACAACTATAGGCTTCAGCATACTAAGTTGTCTAAGCCCAAAGTCTTTCTTCATGGTCCCAGGAAAAGTTCTTCTCAATCACAATTGTCACAGTCATTAGAGATCCTGTAATTGTCACTGTAATTAGAGATCCTGGTTTCTGTAGAGATCTATACATTTTCCAAAAAGGCTTTGAAATATTTTTTGTTTATTCCAAAGGTTGTGCATGTTCACTTCTTTTCCTCATCTAGAAAGGAAGAGGGATTCAGTTCGATAAAAGAAATTTTCAAAATGGAAATATCCAAAACACTGCTGTATTCTTGGAATTCCCGCCAGTAAGGAAAGTTCTTTGGCAGATTACTCTGTGCTTTTTATATGGCCACTGATTCCTGTGAAAAGAATGTTGACAATGAAAGCTCGAAATAAGAGCCTCGACAGATGAAGTTCCAGACTCTAAGATCAATAATTTAAAAAAAATAAAGAAATATAACAAATTGTGTTAGAGGTAGTATTTTTTTTTTAACCTAATCAGTAGAATTCCTCTCCATTTTCATTTGTGATCTATGATTCTTTTTCCCCCAAAGGGCATAGTATAATTAAGAAAAAACATTTTTCTGAAATGTTTGGTCCTTGAGAAGAAATTTAATCGTATCCAACCTAAATCAAATTGAACTGTAATTTGCTCTCAATATTTTTTCTTTTTTTGTTCCTTTTTCCTTCCCATTCTTTCCCTTTTCTGTTACTTGTCCTACCTTTCTCCTCTCTTTCTTTTCCTCTTTATGTCCTGCCTCTCTCCCCTTTCTTCCCTTTCATTTTTTGTTTGTGCGGTTTTTGTTTGTTTTTATTTTGCAACTACTTGCAGCATGTTCAGGGGTTACTCATGGTTCTACACTCAGAAGTTTCTCTTGACAGTGCTCAAGGGACCATATGAGATAGTGCTAAGGATGGTACATATAAGATGGTGCTAGGGATGGATTCTGGGCCAGCCCACATGCAAGGCAACAACCTTACACACTGTATATTTGCTCTGGTAACTCCCTTTTCTTTTTTATCTACTCCCCTATAAACCTCCTCCCCTCCTCCTCTCTTTTCTCCTTTCTTCTGTTCCTTCCTTTCTTCCTTCCCATTCTTCACTTTTCTTTAATTCCTTCCTTCATTCTTTTCTTTTGGTAAGGTGAACACACTCAACATTGCATACACATCTGTTGAACAGATAACCACTTTTTCACCAGAGAACACTGTAATTAGTAGATGATTGCACCACCAGGGATCTCACTCCCTCTGTCATCTTATCTATGTGGCTTCTATGTGGAAAAAAAGTGCATCACAAGAATCCAAGTAATAATAATTCCATATTGACCTGTATTGATCTGAGTTTTCATAATCCTGTTTGCTTAAATAAGCAATATGAAGTAAATTTCTGCTTGAAAGGATGTAGGCTATGGTGGTGGGTGGGAAATTAAAGACATTGGTCACACTTGTAGTAGGATTGATTTGAATATTTAATGCCTGAAACAACTATTATAAATAACTTGGTAAGTCTCAGTGTTATAATAAAAGTTTAAAAAAAATAGGAGGGCTCTAAGATTTCTGCTCTTCGGGCCGGAGAGATAGCATGGAGGCAAGGCATTTGCCTTGCATGCAGAAGGATGGTGGTTTGATCCCCGCATCCCATATGGTCTCCGAGCCTGCCAGGAGCAATTTCTGAGCATAGAACCAGGAGTAATCCCTGAGCGCTGCCGGATGTGACCCAAAAAAACAAAAAACAACAACAAAAAAAAAGATTTCTGCTCTTAACTTTATTGGGTGCAGCCCCCAAATAATTATAGCCATCGGGATTGGAACCATGAGGAAAGAATTTCATTTTAGAAATACCATCTAGAGGATACTTTCAAAACACTCATTAATAAGAGTGAGACATAACTTGCATGGTATCATTAAACTAACACTTAAGGGTTACCTGCTACTGCAACTAGAGGATTTGTCTGATATTATTTTCTGCTTAATACTAACCACTGACCTCAGTGGACACTTTGGACAATATAAAGCTAAGTAAGAAACATCCAAATTTTGAAAACAAAGCTAAAAGTTTGAAGAAAAGTTTTCAGACCATAATATAAGACAGATTTTAACTACGTGGAAGTTTAATATGTTTCTGAATTACAAAGAATAGATATTCAATTTAAATTAGCTTTGCCAAAGGAGGAATTTATGGACAGACTGCTCATATTAGTAATAAAAAAAAAACCCTGAAAAATAAAGCAAGGATATGGGAAGGTCCAGGTGCTTTGTATTGCTTGTACTTATTTCTCCCACTTAATTATGACCTGGGGGTGAGGATGGGGACTGAGAGGTCATGGGGGAATGGCAGTTCCTGTGGATACCATAGATTTAATTGGGAGGCTGGAAGGAACAATACTGAGAAGGAAAGGAAAGCGCCTTTATTCTCAGAAGAAAGGAAAAGGTATTTAGCAGACAAAATAATTGGTTTCCTCCACAGATGGTGTATTTGCCAATTTACCTTCCTTTTTTTTCTTTTTCTTTTTTTTGGGGGGTGTGTGTGTTTTCATTGTTAACACTTCCTGTTTTTATGTCTGGCTCCTAAGCTTGAATTAGATCTTCACATCTACTCGCCACAATGCTCAGTATATAACAAGAGTTTAACACATGTTCTTTAATCGCTGTGGTGGACTCAGATCGCTTTGAATACTTTCTATGCTATCACTACATTTCCTTACCATCTCTTGCCCATCTATGTGAAACTAACTATGGTTAGTTAACTATGGATTCTCAACATGTTTTGCAAGTAATTGCCTCAGCTCTTTGTCCGATGTGCTCCGTATTCATACCATTGGGAACATTCTCTTTCCAGAAACTTCATGTCTTCTCTCTAGGCTTTGTCTATCCCAGGGCAAATCCCATCTCACCACACTACCCTGAAGCCTGGTTCCCTGGAACACTTATCACTTTGTTCCATCTAACTCAGAAAACATGTTTTGTGACACTGTCCTTGTATAGTTTTACACTGTCCCATGATAGAGCAAAGAAAGCTATTTTAATTTTCTTCTGTGAATATACAAGCTTCCTGGCTGAAGAACAGGAACAATCCAGGACATCCTTCACAGTGAACAATAAAACAGCTTGAGCATTAATGTATTTCCTAATCTATTTTGGCTGATAGATTGAATTCACTTTTACTTTCAGTTTCAAGGTAGTTCTACCATAAACAGGACAGTGAAAATACTCCATCCAAACATGCACATGAACACAGTGGTTTCTCACATGAAGGTTTTTTTTCCTTTCACTTTTAAATTAAGAGGATTTGACAAATGATGGAGTGAAGAGAAGAAGACCCCTTTCCTTCTGTTTTCCCCCTAAAGATTCAACTGGGAAAGAATAAAACCTATTGCATAGAGAAATTGGAAATCTGGTTACTTCTTGAGGTCAGAGAAGCTGCTTGTTTGGACATACTTGTAAATGGTCATCACTAATTAGATTGCTTATTTCCTCTACTATCCTACACAATGGTGGATGGTGTGCACGATAATCTAAATGTGGACTATATGAAAAGCACAGGATGTGTGAAGGGAGGTGAGAAAAATCTGGGCTGGAAAAGATGAGAGCTTCCATTTTTCTGACAGAATGCAGCATGTGAACCTTAGAAAATAGCTGGACTCTGAGGAAAGAGTTTTTATGTACTTGAAAGTATGTTCACCTCCTTGTTGCCTTAACCCAGGACAACACGCCCTAGTATCCAGGATTTTGTCCCATCTATTGGGTTTCTGGAATCTTCCTGCCATCCTCACTGGATTCTTTGTAATAAAGGTTGTCTCCTATTTACACATGACCCAGACAATAGACACTTTCTTTTGTTTTGTTTTGTTTTGTTTTTTGGTTTTTGGGTCACTCCCGGCAGTGCTCAGGGGTTACTCCTGGCTCCATGCTCAGAAATTGCTCCTGGCAGGCACGGAGGACCATATGGGGCACCGGGATTCGAACCGATGACCTTTTGCATGAAAGGCAAACACCTTACCTCCATGCTATCTCCCAGGCCCCCAATAGACACTTTCTTATTTGAGGAGTCAAAATTTTGAAAAGACTTTACCTGTCGTTGGAATTAACAATTCTCTCTCTCTTTTTAATCTGCTCTTGATTTTCTCATTTCAGAGTACATAATGAGGGGCTGGAGAGATATTCAATGAACTGAACACAATCTTTGTATTCAGGGGGCCCTAGTTTCTCCTTAGAGCTGGTGTGATCCCCTGAGGACAAATAGGAGTGATTACTGCTCTCATAATAACAGGATTGGATAAGCTCCTGGATATTGTGGGGTGTAGTCCCCCAAACAATCTACCAAATAAACTATCATCCTGAATTACTAAAAATCTAATATGTAATTTAATATATAAAACATTTATGGGTTGGAGTGATAGCACAACAGGTAGGGCATTTACCTTGCACTTGGGTTTGCTTTTCAGCATCCCATATTGTTCCCAAGCTTGCCAGAAGTGATTTCTGAATATAGAGCCAGTAGTAACCCTTGAGCACAACTGGGTGTGGTCCTAAAACAAAACAGAAATCCATAGACTAAGTTTTTAAAATGATTTAAGGGTTAGAGAGACAGACAGTTCAGTGGGAAGTAACTAGCCTTGCAAATGCCTGACCTATGTTTAAAATCTGGTACTCCACATAGTTTCCCAAGCTTTACCAGAAGTGATCCCTGAGTGCAGAGCTAGGACTAAGTACTGAGCACAACTGCATGTGACTTCAAAATAAAACAAAGCAAAACAAAAAATAACTGTAGAGTGTATTTCTCTTAGGCTCTCTGTTTTATATTTAAAAAAAAAAAAAAAAAAACAACAACAAAACCACCAGAACCACTCAGCAAAATTCATGTAACAAAAGAGGTAAAATAGGGGCCCGGGAGATAGCATGGAGGTAACGCGTTTGCCTTTCATGCAAAAGGCCATCGGTTCGAATCCCGGTGCCCCATATGGTCCCCCGTACCTGCCAGGAGCAATTTCTGAGCATGGAGCCAGGAGTAACTCCTGAGCACTGCTGGGTGTGACCCAAAAACCAAAAAAAAAAAAAAAAAAAGTGGTAAAATAAAACAATAAAATAGTATTTAACACAATGACTGTAATTATACAACAAAACTTGTACTTTATATTTTGAAATGCCCTTTATAATTGATATTACAAATCTAACAGGTAACATAGTGTATAGCAAAATATATCATTTTTCTGTGCTTTCTTTTACTTGTCATAGTTGTCAAAAACCAATGGACAATTCAAATTGCCCATATGAGTGAACTCTGTTCTCATGGGATGTGATAGCTAGAATTGGAAGGAAGCTATTGGCCTAGATCATAAAAAGAAGGTGAAAACCATTTGGACCTCGGAAAGCCTCTGGTTTACTCTCGCATTGACTAATTAAAAAATTATATCAACTTAAAATTCTATTAGCTATAATTAACTGCAATTAATTATATTGACTTACAACTTAAGCCCATTAACTGATTAAGAAATTATATTTCCATGTTTTCTACTCCAAGATATTAAAAAATGACTAAATGTTTGGGAAAATGCTCTATATATCTTTTCTTCTGAAACTCACCCCTGTAGATGGAGTTGTTAGTCCCTTATAGATGGGGTGATATATATGCTGATAACACATTTTTTTTCTCCTCCAGCAACAGTAATTAATGATTATCTAATTTGTAACCTGGATTATATTGCTTGCATATATTACTACAGTTAACCATGGGAAGTATTTATAATTTTCATTTTGTTGATGGTAAAACTCAGGCCCAGAGAAGTTACTCAGTTTACAAGTGAGGAAACCAGAATTTGAATCCAAGACGTCAGACTAGATGAATTTTTTTTATTTATTTATTTGATTGGTTGGTTTTTGGGTCATACCCCATATTGCTTAGGAGTTGCTCCTGGCTTTGCACTCAGAAATAGCTCCTGGCAGATTCGGGGGAAGATATGGATGTAGGATTCGAACCACCATCCGTCTGTCCTAGATCAGCTGCATGCAAGGCAAATGCCCTATCGCTGTGCCCAACTAAATGAATTCTTAGGCCAAGTTTTATAGGGATTCAAGAACATCACTTCTCATAGGCTCTAACCCAGAAATACATTGATGAGGTCACAGTACTCATGGGGATGCTGTCTTTTAGGATGTATAGGAAATACCACTGACTCTTTACTCAGGAATTACTCCTGGTGTGGTACTCAGGGCACCATATGGGAGCCTGGAACCAAACCCAGCTCAGCTTCATGCAAAGTAAACTACCTGCCCTCTGTCGTATTGCTCTGGCCCCATAGATGGTGGTTTTCTTAAACGGTGGAATGATAGCATCGGGAATTGTGAATTTTGGAAGTCACCAAGGAGACTTGGCTCAGCAGCAGATTTTTTTTTGCTCTTTGAGAAAAGCAAGGGGTAGCTCTTACAAATGGCAATGCCAGGTATCCAATTGAAAGAACCCTCCCTATTTCACTGCCCTTTATCTCTGCCCAATGAACAAATTTGGGAGTACCTGAGTTGTTCGGGTCAGTCCTATCTTTCCCTCATAGTTCCTGGTGGCCAAGGATTTGGTATGCAAACTGTTATCTTAAAGGTAGCATAAGAGCAATCCCAGAAGCATATAAAATCCTGTGTGACCTATTAGGGTTTTGATTTAGGGTTTAGAAAATACATGCTTAGGTGGAGAAATAACCTTACACAGTCTTCTCTAGACTGAACTCTTTTCTTTTTTCATCATAAGCACACCCCATGCCTTTGTAGTTTCAGATCCAGGGACCTCTGGTGCCTCTGGTCAGTTTCTCTGCAATCTTGGTGCCTGGCAAGCAGGTTGTAGATAATTGGCACATCTCCCTACGGAGAGGGTGCTATATTTATAGGAAGAAGGAACACGGAGTGAAATGAAGAACAAAGTCTCAATGGTTCCATTTCATCCTTTGTGTTGTTAATAATAAATAAGACCCAGCATCACATTCCAAACAGCGTTTCCAGAATGTAAACTCTTGGACTCGGTAAGTGGTCCAGGTTCTTCCTCAGCGCCAGTGCCTCCTTTTATAGATGCTCCTAATTAGGTTATTTCAGGGTAATGAGGGAGTCTGTGTCTCTGAGCTGAGTCAGCCAACAACTCTGATTCCTTTCAGCCCAGAGAAATGCAGGAGCATGTGGAGGCGGGGATGCCAGACCCCTTAAATGAGGGCATAGGGCAGAGATGTGTGCCCGAGTGTGAAACCCTGTTCTCTTTTGTACATTTTTTTTTAAGCACAAGAGCTGGTCAATGGAAAATCAGGAAGAATGCAAAGGTAATAATCATCTGACATTTAAGTTTTCACTCTGTTCCATGTACTTTCATTTGCTTCTTAAAAATTTGCCTCATTTAACCCTCATTATTAATTTTTGGAGGTAGGCACTGTTGCCCAATTTGTTGAGGAGAAAACTGGGTTCCAGACAACTTTAGTAACTTGTCCCAAGATACAGAGCTGGAAAATAGGAGAGCTGAGATTTGAATTCGTTTGGTGGAAGAGAGAAAATAAAAAGGTGAAACAGAACAGAGTACCCGAGAGCTCCGTGGTGCCCTTCTACTGGGCTTCATCCCCAACTGCCATTTCAAAATATGATGAATCAAAGGACCCAGGCCAGGAAGGTAAAGGACCCTTTAACTCACTCTATTGGTTGATTTCTAGTGATTTGCTTCTTAACCCCAAACTCTACCCATCACAGCAGGGCCCATCCTCCTGACCCTTGGGGCCAGGCCATAGCTTCCAGCAGAAAACTGGAACCCGGCAGTCTCTGAAAATAGAGGACGTGGGCGGAATAGTGGCTGGCTCTTTTCCGTGCCAAGTGGCACACAACCAACGCCTTCTGGAAAAGCTCTGCTCATCTTCCTCTCCCCTTGACCCTGTGGGAGAGAGAAGTTGGAACTTTAGGCAGTTCTTTGTAGCCTTGGAATATGAAATTCCATTTTAGAGAGATGAGAGTCCAACCGTTAAGTCTGGAACCTGTTTCCAATGAACTCTGAAAGGTCAGCCTGTCCTCCTTAAAATAAGTCTGCTGGATTTTTTTCCCTCCACCATCTGCATATTTCTTCTCTCTGTCTGTCTGTCTGTCTTTGTCTCTGCAGTGTTCATGGGTGAGTGTATGTATGTGTGTATATATGCATGTATGTGTGTATAGTGTTGCTGAAAGAAGTAAAAATGTATCTACACTGAGCATCTCTTCTTTGTTTTGTTTTGTTTATTTTGGGGGGCACATCTGGCAATGCTAAAAGCTTTTTTTCTGGCTTTAGATTCAAAGATCAGGAATCAGGGAATCACTCCTGGAGGGGATTGGGAGACCATATGCAGTGCCAGGAATTAGATTTGTATGAGCTGCTTTCAAGGCAAGGACCCTACCTTCTGTTCTGTATCTCCAGCCCCATCATTGAGAATTAAAAAAAAATCTTTGAAATTGCACTGTTTGTTGTCTGGGTAGGATGAATGCTGGAGGAAGAATAGTAAAAAGAAAGCAACCATCCTGCTCTACATTGGAGGTCATTTTTACTTGAGCACTGGGCAGCTGCCTTTGCTTTGAAGGAGAGGCCACCTAGGCATTTCTTTGAGCATGCTCTTGGAGCAGATTCCAGTCTGCAGGGTGGCTTCTTCCCTTGGCTTGGTTTACTTCCTTGACCAGAGAATGAACCATGGGGTTTCTGCATGCCTATCTGAATGGCATAATTATATAGCAACTCTGCACCTTAGCTCTTAAAAATCCCAAGTTATCTTGCCTTGCTCTAGCAGAACAGAAGCAAATGGTGCCCTTGGGTTCAGGATCATAGCAAAGTCGAAGCTCTGAGAGTAACTCTACCACAGGCAATCAGAATCCTGTAAAGTTTTGACAGAGAACTCATACATTCACACATCTATTTGCCTACATATTTGTGCCTGTGCACATATACACTTTCAACCACATATGCACCTAGAAGGATAAGATTCATTTATGCAAATAGTACCAAGCATAGTACAGATATTTTTATCTTATAAAAGAAAACTGTCTTAGCAAAGAGAAGAGAAGCTTTCTAATGAAAATAATAAAAGCACTGAGAATAGTGTTGTCGATTTTTGCATGTAAGGTCATTTTTGCAGATTAACTTGTCACTAACTTCTCAGCTGGGACCCCCTCAGATTAGAATTCTTAGAGTTCTCTTGAATTCTTTTTTTGGGTTTTGGATGCGCTATTAACTGTATATGGCTGACACTTAATTTTATCACTAGAACTAGGTAAACAGGAGCAGATTACAGAGTACCCCACCTCCTTCTCCCTCTAAAGCTCATCCCATATGAGTCCTTTCTGCTCTCCCCTCCTTTGCCCCAGAGACAAGAACACTTTATTGCTTTGTTTTATGGTCTTCCTGAAAATAGACATCAGCTCCTGCATAGTGTAGTACACAGAATTCTAATGAGCACAAGGCATCGGCTGAATCCTTCCCTCTGGTATGAGCAGGCTGACGTCAACCTATCCAGGAAATACTGAATTGATTTTAAAATTGCTTGGCGAATGAATAAATCAGCAAGACTCTGCATTATCCCAGCCTGCCCTGCCTCCACTCATACCTCCTGTTTACTTCAACATCAGGATTATTGTGCACTTCTTGAATAGATGACCTTTAAAATACAGGTTGAGTATTTGGGAGTATATTTTAAGTTTAAATCTTCTAAGGGACATTATCTTAAATTTAAAATCATCAGAGATATTTTACTTCCAATTTGAGCCTTTCCTTTCTTACTCAAGGATTTGGTTCACTTACTAACATTTGGAGTTGTTTTGTCTTCTCTCCTCTGGCCTCCTTTCCCATCCCCTTTTACATGTCTGAAGTGCATTTTGGTGCTTCAGCATAAAGGGCTCTAAATAATGTTTTCTTTTTTTCTCCTCCTGCTGTATGAAAAACTAGCACCCAGTATGTGCAAAGCTGCATTATAAGCTATTTGTAAGAAAAGGCGATATTTAGCAAGACACGTCTAATGTGGAAGCCATATTAAATTCTCTCTATATCAAAATCCAATCCCCTACCCCGATCCAACCTCAAATATCACCCAAATCAGCTTCCCTTTGGTCTACTCAATAAAATATATTTTATATATTTTATATTGCCACTGATAATAACTGTTTTTCTCTTCACAATCTTTTTTTTCCCACTGATGCTGTAGTTAGTGATTATTGATTTAATTAATCAGTAAAGATTACTCTTCAGTTTTTGAAGAGAAAACATATAACTTACCATAGGACTACATACAGTAATATTAGAAAACTCAGCTCTTCAGACTTCTCACATTAAAAAAAAAGAGAAGAAAAATCACATTCAATTTAACTGTAATTGCCTCAGGAATTTTAACCATTTGAGTTACCTTTCTTTTCTTCAGTAATTATTAACCTTTATAACAGCTAACTTCAGTAAGCCAAGATATTGGTTTTTGTTTTTTTTTTTTACCTTTCCATTGATTCCATAAGCATTTTTTTTTCGTTTGAGAAAATTTTCAATAAATACTTCCTAATAATACTCACTACTCTGGCTTTATTATTTAAGCAAATCTGACCATCTAAATATTAAGCTCTATGATGTAATGACATTTATATTCTTTTATATTATTTATATTATTTTATATTATTTGTCCACATTTTGTTCATGCATTTTGAAACAATACTTTATATTATAATGTAAAATCTGATGTGTCAAATGTGT